>JAUJPO010041079.1:0-18306 GCA_032270745.1 Tiaropsis multicirrata
TATGCTGGACCCCCTGGATATCCATGTATTTTTTGCTGGACCCCCTGGATATCCTCTCTTTTAAATTTGCCCAACCCTCTGGATATCCAAAGAATATTAGAATATTGAACCCCCTGGATGTCCGATATCCTCAACAGGGGGGCATGGACTATTTCTGGAAAAGCCCATTTGGGGGAAGGAGGTTTTGTTCCTTGAAGCAATAAATCTTGCAGGTGTCTCAAGATATTATGCAAAAGATTGAAATTTCATGATGTTTTTTTAAGCCACTAGAACTTGAGATATGGTTTTATAAGTTCTAAAAAACGAAGTTTTCTTTGATTTTCTTTAAAATTACTACCAAAAGCCCAAGGGACATGAAAATTTCAATTTCAACACTTTTAAAGAGCCAAGCAAAGTTTTTTCATGTCTTTTATACCCCCAGGAACCATTTCCAACCATTTTTAAATAATCCGCAAAATTGCATAGTTTCAGGATTTTTGGTCATCATTGCTACCTGACTATTATCTGGAGGATCCTAAGTAGCCTCGGTTGAGGGTACTTCAAGGAAACTTCACAGCAAAACAGACAATTTGCACATAATATACTAACTAACTATATCTTTCGCTCTTAATTACAAATATATAAGTATTGGAATACTGACAAAATCATATTTTAACAAGCAAATTATTCAATTAATTATATTCATCCATTCCATTTTCATTTTCTTCAACTTCTACCTTCAAATTTGCTTTTCGGCTTTTCTAATTAGGCAGATTTTTATATTTTGAAGCTTTCAACTCAAATACTAAAAATACAATGACTATATAAATTTCAAATAAATATTTAATATCCTTGTTTACATACAAGGTCAAATCCTCTACTACTCAAATTGTCATTATTCTGTTATTCTTTTAGATATTTGAAGGTGTTATTGATAATAAAAGGGAATAATTTAATGACGTTTATTTGTTTCTGTTCTGAATCCGTAAAGATAATTTCATAAAATAAGAGAATCACATTGATTAACAAGAATTTTCAGTTTTCTGTGCTTCGCACTATAACAAAGACTTCAAAGGTTCCTTTGTGGAGTTCCTGCGTGAAATTAATACGTGTGGAAAACCTTGCTTGAGCAAGCCCCTTGAGAGTCCTCGTATCATGTCCCGTGAGTGCCACTGTAACAATGAATTTACAGTTTCCTTTTTTGGTTTAATGTTAGTTTTATATGTATTTTATGTTTGTCGACCCAGCGACAGAAATTATTTGAAGTCAAGTCAATTTGAAGTTGAGAGAGTAATCTCCCATCATCGGCAAAGTGGAAGTTGTTTTTACCACTATATTCATTGTTATTGAGATTTTAGATTACTTGTGATCTGAGCCATGATAAACTTATATTGTTTATTGCTGGGTTGACAAACAGTACTGTATAATAACTGACCTCATTTTCCTTGTTTTAAGTAAGAAATTGAAATTTCTTCAGTTATTATATCCTACAATGTGAAGATACGCGTGTTCTTTCTTTCTTAGGTTTTAAGCTTTTATAATTTTTATAATTTCTTGAAAGTAAGTAGTACATAATATTTCTAAAAGTCTGCATAAAGAATAAAGAAAATAAGACAGAAAACTTTTCACTGATAAAAGTAGTTTAATCTTATTACTTTTTTTAGATTACTTTGAAGATTATTGAAATGTTTTTCTTCAACAACATAGGAGGATTTAGAAACTCGTATAAAATATATCTCCAATCTGTCTAGTTTTTTTTATAGAAAAGCTCGTTTTTAATGGTTTCTCACTAGTTGTCTAAGCTACTAATTAAAGTATTGGCTTGTTAGAAAAAATGGTCTAGAAGTACAAGAGATAAGTTTATCCAAGTGGATAAATCTAAATCTAAGAAACCCTCTTATGTTTTATTTGTCTGTAACACACAACTTTCACTGACAATATTTTAAAATTTTATTTTTCTACACTATTTTAAAACTTTTTACCCTTGATTTGCAGCGTCAAAATGCTAGTTTATTAAGCATTTGCTTTGTGTGTTGCCAGTTCCAGACTGTTGATTCTTCTTATTCTGAACAAAAGTTCTTTTTTGGTAGTTGTTTTTGTAGTGACAAGCATTTTTCAAAAGTGTCTTTAGTATTTTATTTCTTAAATTAGGCTCTGTCATTTTTCTCTCAAAAGATTAATATGTTACTCAGATTTTGTCTTTTTTTCAGGTCATTATCAGGAGGATTGTTTGGTCCGTTTGAAGACTCACCTTCGAGACCAAATTCAAGATTAAATTCAATTTTTAATCGCTCTTCAAAACAGAAGGATATGAGTGGAAGCAAGTTAAAAACTCCATCAACAATAGGTCGTCCTAGAGGAGAGAGTATACCTCGTCCTACATCAGCCATGTCTGAGACGCCAACACGACCTGGATTTAATAGAGAGCATTCAGCTTCCAAGCTACCTGTTTATCGGCGTGAAACATCAATGCCTCAAATCAAAAGAGAATCTTCAATACCTAGAATAAAACGTGAAAGATCAGATATACATACAACAAGGACAAAAAGTGGCATAAGTAAAATGGCTCCACCAACTCCAAGGGGCTCGAATACAACCATCATGACTCCATCTACACCAAAAACAGTTGAAGAACGTAAAATTTCTGAGCGTAATAATGCTGCTAAAGGAACACGAAGTGGCGTCAGTGGAATTTCAGATACCGTTATAATAGGTGATAATGTTCAAATTATAAGTAATGGGAAAAAAGGTATTGTGATGTTTGTAGGTGAAACTAAATTTGCAAAGGGAATCTGGATTGGTGTTGTGTTGGAAGATACGACAGGGAAAAATGATGGCTCAGTTGGTGGTGTACGATATTTTACTTGTCCCTCATTACGTGGAGTTTTTGTACGTGAAGATAAACTTGAAAAACTTGATAAAAGTGGTCAAAAGAAACGTACTCCAAGCAACAGTTTAGTGAATAGTTCTATTAACAGAAACGACAGTTCAATGAGCACTGACTCTGGAATGGGGGATGAGAGTGAATTGAGTATTGGTGATCTCATATCCATTAGTTCTGCTGCAGGAACACGTTTTGGAACATTGCGTTTTATTGGTACAACAGAATTTGCAAAGGGTACGTGGTGTGGTGTGGAGCTTGACGAACCAACTGGGAAAAATGATGGTGCTGTTGCTGGAACCAGGTAAAACAGAAATTATTAATATTTTGATTTTTGAAAAAGCTTTACTTTTTTGTTTTATAGAAGCAATTCAGCTTTCGTTTTGTCATACAAATAATACAATAAAAACAATCAAATGCTGAAATATACAAGTTATTAAACCTTTCGCTGAAGCCAATAAAATGAAAGGCGTGTTGTGCTAAGATATTTAAAATTTCAAGTTCAAAAATCATGGATACATAAACTGTAAATAATAATTTTGACCTGACTTCTTCTTAGATATTTTCAATGTGAGCCAAAACACGGCATCTTTGCACAAGTTGGGAAAGTTCGTAAACATGCATCAACACCTTTGCTGCAATCAAAAATCCAAAAAGTAACACCATCGCTACCAAAACCTACACTATCGACACAATCATTCAACACACCGAAAGAAACACCAACTCAAAACAGTTTGTCAGATTCAAATGATGTGACTGAAGCTCTTAGAGCAATAGAAGTATGTTATGTTTCTTAAATCTAAAATTCAGAAAGAAAATTATAATACCAAGAGCTGTTCAGGGGAGTTCCCCAACCTAAGCTGTTTTACTTCTTCAAAAACATTTAAAAAATTTTCCATTATTTATTTTAGACATCATTAGCTGATGTAATATCACCAGATGTTAGCTCTGATGAATTAAGTGAGACAATCAACACACCATCGACTCCATCAAATCAAGCAGTGTTACAGAGACAGGTATCTTGAAATTTGGTATTTTAATAACAATTTAAAAGAGAGGAACTTTTGAGCAAAATTTTAGTTTGTTACTATATTTATCTGAATCTTCTCTCAACAGAATTAATACACAGGTGTTTTCAGTTCAATAAACTCTTCTATGTATGCATCCTAAAGTTCAAATCGCTTGCTCGTGGAACCCTAGTGAAAACGGTTGAAAGACTGCTCAAAAGTTTTAGATTACCGAGCTATCCGCGTAAAATATTGACTACGTCCATCTACAACTGAATATTCTTTTCATTAATTTCAGTTCTCATCAGAACACCAAGAGAACACATTGCGCTTGATGAGTCAAATTAAAACATTGGAAAGTGAAAAGAAAGACCTTGAAAACAAACTGAATGATGGCACACAGTAAGATGCAATTGATTTCTTTTTGTCAAAATTCATCTCCTACTTTGGTATATTTTCAGTTCGATCCTTTGAAGGATAAATAAATTATAATTATGTGATTGGATCTTTTTACTTAAAATCTAATCAGATTTTATCAATCAATTTGAATTTCGAACCATTATTTTTCATTCTTTTCAGGAAGATTGAAGACCTTCAATTCCAACTGGAGGAGCAACAAATGTTAACAGATGACGCCAAGGTTAGCTTTTACAAACATTTCTAGGCTTGCTGCAAATTTGCTGCCTTTTACGTCAGGTCTATACTACAATCATGAACAAAGAAGAAGTTGTGTTTTTTGTTTGGAAAATAATAGGAAAAAGCCCTGTGATATATCTTTATCAGCTGATGATTGTATATCTTGTTCATCAGGAGCAGAGTAGCTTGGACTCAACAAATGTGCTAGAAGTTGGAAACCTCAAACAAGAATTAGAAGAGAAGAAGAAGTGAGATCATTTGGTTCTGTATCTTTTTATAGTTTGTTATGGTTCTGTTTTTCTAGACTATCATTATTTTTAGTGTTATTTTTCACATATACAAATTATAACTTCTGTTTTGATTTCAAATGTTGTTGCTATTTTTACAGAGAAATCGAAGAGCTGAATTCGACGATAAAAAGCTTACCAGCAACACATGTTGAAACACATGTCGAAACAACAATTCAGGATGAAAAAGAAAATAGTTTCAAAGAGGTATTTATCATTAATTTATTTCTATGCTATACCTTTTTGTTTGATATTCACAAACTTGCAAAACAGTTAGTCAATTAAAGATTTTTTCCGTATTGCCACATACAATAAAGGCACTAATCAGGCATTGTGGTTGATTCCTGAGAACAGGAGCCCAAGGTTTCATTCCCACTTGCAGTAAGCAATTCTTCACATGGGTCAACCCATGTCAAGTGAGGTGAATTGGGTAGTAAACCCAAGGTTGCTGATGAGATTCTCACTAACTAGAGAGTGTCCATGGTTGCGGCATGTAACTGAAACCAAATAGAAATAACAAACTGGACCATCTATAACATAAACAATCAGAAACATTATCGATTCCTTATCTTTCCCACATGTAAACCTATCGTTACAATTAATATCCCATTAGGAACTTGAAAAAGCCCTTGAGAAAACTTCAAAACAATCTGCTGAAATTGGTCAACTCGTGGAGAGCTTGAAGAAAAAGGTAAATCATTTTCAAAATTTTTGTATTCGTAGAAAGTCAAAACTTTGTAAAAAAAAAGAAACCCATTTTGAAAATGACTTTAAGGCGAGAAAAATTTAATTTGTTGTTCTACAGGCCCAACCAACCCTGAAAGGAAAAAAATAATAATATTTCCCTGTTATCATAAAAAGAAGATTTGTAGATAGTCTGGAAATTTACAACTTTTGAAAGTATCTTAAATTTATATACCAGGTACCATTAGGAAAAAATTATCATTTCGACCTCAATAAATAAATGTTGAGAATGATTTCAAAAGTATTACTGACCCTAAAATATGAATAAAAATATTTTTATTTTACCGACCGACCGACCGACCGACCGACTCATTGATAATAAAAATAATAATATTTTATATTTAAAGTGGCTGGCCCGGAAAATCTCGTCACTTTTAGGCAGTTCAGAGATTGTTTCCACCGGGGGCCATTTATATCTGATGATCTGCTTGTAGAACAATATTAATTAAATTTGTATCGCCTAATGAGAGACGTATAATGCAACAAATGTAGTTTTATCTTTAATCTTTGTAGAATTCATTTTTGTTTGTGCATATTATAGTGAACAATGAAATGTTGTAGAAAGGGTGCGCCATAAGGCCCTGGAAAAGCAAGTTTTGTTCCCACTTTCTTTTAAATTATTGTCTCTTTATAGGATGAAGAATTAGAAGGGCTGAAATTCAAACAAGATGAATTAGAAATTGAAGCCGGGGTAAGTGGTGAAAGAAATCAATCCAAAATAGAGGTTCATTATCCTAAGACGTAGTAGTGCAGTGGTCATTTCCTTTGCCTTCCGTGTATGAGATCCTTAGTCAAGTTAAGGAGCTTGGCGAACACGTAGGATTGAGCTATAATCAACAATAACAGCGCTGAGCTAACAGTTGACTACTCTTTCCTACTATTCTCAACGATCTCATTTGTCAAGAAATATTGCTATTGTTTGTATTGTATAAACATATTTCAACAATTTCAATCCTAATAGTAATTCTTTTGTCAAATTCCAAATCCGGTTTCGTTGGTTTATTTTTAATTTCCATTTATGTAGGAATCGAAATCCCTCAAACATGACCTCGACGATAAAACAGAAAAATGTAAAGAACAAGAGTCAAAAATTGTTTCTTACGAAGCCGAACTCCACAAATTGAAAAGTGATTTAAAACTGATCGAGGAAACAAAAAAGACTGAACAACAATTCCTGGTAGAGTGTTGTCTTTAATTCTTTATCAAATTTTGGACAGTCTGGCTTTTTGTGAATAATGAAGTCTTGTAATTAACAGAGAAAAACCAATCACTAAATTTTAATACAGATTCTGCCCCTATGAACTTTAGAAAAGAAAGTAGAGAATTCATCAGCAATCCATTGAATATAACTTTTCTGAATTTAGGAATCTGAATCACAGTTGAAATCTCAAGATTACGAAAAGCGAATTGTTGAACTCAATGATGGCTTGAAGAAAGCTGTAAGTGAAATTTTGTTTACATATAATTATTTTACCAGATACCTTTTTTAGTAATAGGGGAGTGTTAGCACTCTAATCATCGTAATAGGTTTCACGCTATAAACTGACTTCCATTCTAGTTACACAGTTCATCATCCACTAGATCAAAAAGAGTTTTACAAGGTCTGTCTGTAATGTGACTGATCTGTCATATTATTTATTTCAGAACGAACAAAATGAAGAACTGAAATTCAAGATGGACGAAATGGAAATTGAAGCTGGGGTATAAATTCTTCATTTGACTTTCTTCTTGACACAATCTTCAATCGCAATCTGCTTTTGGAAGACTTACTTCGTGGCAGATTCTTTCATAGTAATAGACTCTAGTAATAGGCTTTCAAGCATGAGTCATATATAATTGTACTCTCAATCTCTGAAATGGACGTTCTAAGATAACTTGATACTGTTTCGGATAAATTATTCTTTGGTGATGCAGAATATGATGGAGTATTCTCTACGAATCGATTTGTCGAACCTATTTTTTTCATTTTAAAATCATACTTTCTCTATATCCCTTTCCCTTATAGTGAGTGTTCTCTTTCGAACGTCACATGAACAAAAATATTGTCTGTCTTCACTGTCCTTGCAATTTCAATTTACTGCAGGATGCTGAAAAATCACAGACAGAGGGCACACAGCTCAAAGAAATGAACAAACAGAACGAAGCCAAAGTACTGGCTTACGAATCCGAATTAGAAAAGCTCAAGACTGACATGACAGAACTACAAAGCTCACGGACGAGTGAGAAACAACAACTGGTAAGACAAGCTAGGAGGTACCTTTTAGAAGTTGTTTGAGTCCATTTTGAGGAAGCTGATAGACTATCATAATCGTAATTATAATTATAATTATATGATTTCGGATCCCCGAGTTTT
The DNA here is from genome assembly GCA_032270745.1 of Tiaropsis multicirrata. Taxonomy (NCBI): domain Eukaryota; kingdom Metazoa; phylum Cnidaria; class Hydrozoa; order Leptothecata; family Tiaropsidae; genus Tiaropsis; species Tiaropsis multicirrata. The sequence goes on from JAUJPO010041079.1 coordinate 7,888, forward strand.
GACTCAGATTTCATAAATCATTTTTCCTCTCGTTGCGTATCCATTTTGAATTAGGAAAGATTGTCAGAACAACAATTCAAAAATCGGTACATAGAATTATCTAGATCTCAATAAAATTTCACTCTATCAGTTAAGAAATAATATTTTTTCCCTACAGACGAAAGTTGAAGCTACCTTAAAGGAACTGACGGCGGTAGCTAATGAACTGGATGCCATCAAAACTGAAAACTCTACTTTACAAGGCGTCAATAACACTCTTAAACAGGAGTTGGAAGGAATCAACAAAGACCTTTCGAACCTTAAAACAGATAAGGAATTTATCGAAGAAGAAGCGAGTATTCACAAACAGGAGAAAACAGAAGCTTTACAAGAGGCTGAACAACACAAGAAAGTCGCGCAAGAGAAAGAAAATGCTTTGAAAGAATTGCAACGACAAAATAACGAAATCCAACAACAGATGAAATTACTGGAAAATGAAAAACTTCATTTAAATACTAAGTGTGAGGAATTGACTACTGAGGTAAATAAATGATGATCTTTTTCTTGAACGGGTTTATTTTAGGTCTTAAGGTTCATTTTTCTGTGGCCTGGGACAAATAGCGACATTAAAGGTGACTTCTCGATACCCTAACCTAGACTGCCACATCCATTTGCATAAGAAACCAGTGGCCACGAGGTCAGGATATTAGTGTAACCTTGTCTGAGAACTCCAGCACATCCTTCGTTTCTTATTGCCCTATTCGCCTGAAGAGTTGCAAAAAGTGCTTCCATTTAAAAATTGAAGAAATATTTTTTGAAAATTTGAAGTTGAGAAGTGATTTTGTGGAATGGAAATAGAATTTTTAAACCGTTGAAAGAGAAGAGATTATATGAATGTTTAATTTACTGGCTCCTTGATCCGGGGATATTAACTCTTGAGAACAACTTAAGAGAATGCTAATAATTATACTCTTAAAAAACAGACTTTTATCTATCATTGATCCTATCTATTCTCTTTACTTTTCTTGCAAAAGCATTTACAGAAAGCGAGCGACGAAGTGAGCGATCTATACAAGAAGAATAAAGATCTGGAAGATAAGTTGTCTTCATCAGAGCGTGAAGTCATTACACTGCAGTCTGACGTCACTGAATGCAAAGAGAAACTCTCAACCCAACAGGTGAAGGTTTTTTCTTTACATAAATCAACATAAATTAACCTCTGTCCGTCCGTCCGTTATTAACTTTTCTCGAGATTGGTTCATTAGGTTTTTCTGATTTATTTGCACACATATTATTATCCGGAAACCCTCAAATGTGAAGGAGCCCGATTTTTGAGAAGAAAAAAAATTGAAAAACGTGAACGCATACGTAAAACCATATCTCTTCGGTTTCCCATATTATTTTCAAATAATTTTGGTCTTCTCGTTTAGAACAAAACCTTCCTTAATTTGACCTTTTTTAACGTTCGAATGAGGTTTTCTGCCTTATTATTCTTTATGACCATCTCCTTTAGCTTAAAAGATACTCCTGGATTCCGCTTTGATCCGCTCTATTTTATTTTTCAGAGCAAAACGGAGGCGGCTGACAAAAAACTATCAGAGAAAACAGAGGAGCTGAACAAAACGGTGTCCTCTCTGACAGAAGTCAAATCGAAACTTCATAACGTGGAAAGTAACAAAGAAACGGCTCATAAAGAACTACAAGAGATGAAAAACAAACTGGAAAGCTTGGAAAAAGATATTGAGGTATTTACTAATTCACTAAAAATATATTTTGTTACGTCATGGGATTTTTCTTTTGTAATGATGTTTTAATTATCCTTCCTTTGTTGAAAGTCCTAGACGGACAAATGTGCTTTCTTTCTCCAATTTCGCGGACACCATCGGTGTATGGTCAAAATGCCCGCCTTTTGTAAAGTATTTTTTGACTAGAGAACGGTCAGTTTGGTGCAGTGTCCTTTCATTGAAGATTTTGAATCAATTCTTGTTCTTTTTAAAGGTGTTGAAGAAGGGTAAACAATCACTTGCGGTAGAGAAAGATGAACTGAATAAACAAAATAAAGACACTTTGGAAAAAGTGAAAAAGTTGGAAAAAATCGACGGTGATACAAAAGAAGAAATTGAAAAACTGACGCAACTTTTACAACAGGTTTAATACACATTTTTGTAACTTGGAGTCTTTAACACAATGTTATTTTTAATGCTAAGGCAAGTTTTAATCTTGGTCTTAACACGCACAGTAATATCAGAAAATAATTTACCGTATGTTTGAAGTAAGCCATTCATTGCGCTTAGTAGCACAGATTAGACAAACTGAATTGTGTGGCAGCTGACGGCAGGTGTGGTGCTACGTACCTCAGTATAAATCTTTCCAGTAGTCTAGCGCTAGCGAAAGAGGGATACGGCGGAATGGTATATACCCATCTCTTTAGTCTCGTCATTTTCAACTTTTAGAGAAAAGAGAAAACTTGTGAAGAAACGCAAACGCTTCAACAATCGAACACACAAAAAGAAGAACAGATTAAAACACTAGAAGAACAGAGCAAATCTCTTTCGCTGAAGATCGAAGAGTTGAGTAAACTTAACCAAACACAAAAGGTACTTTTTTTCAAACAAGACGTTTTTCCAAAAGAACATTTTTTGATGCATTAGGGTACACACACACACCCATGCACTATATATCGCATCTTTTTTTTCACTTCATGAGAAATTCTGCTGCCATCTTGACCCTGTGTTATGGTTACCCTTATACCAATCTATCAGTTTTCAGATAGCAACAAACATTTGGTTAACTACTGTATACACTACCATTCCATTTCCATTCGTAGGACGAACTTGATAAAACGCGGAACGATTTACAAAGCAAAGACCAAGAAATACTGACTCGAAGCCAACAAGCTCAAGATACACATTCGAACGTACAAACGCTACAAGTCAACATAGACAAACTGACCACGGAGTTGAACCAAACCAACAGCGAAAAAGGACTTTTGAATACAACAGTGGACACACTTACTAAAGAACGTGATAGTTTGTTAAGCGAGAAAGAGACTCTAGGTAAACAGATCACGAATGCTACAGCAAACGCAAGCCAAGGAGATTCTGAGATCAAAACGTTGAAAGAAAGGTTGGATGAGATGCAAAGTTCAAATCACAGATTAGAAGAAAAATGTAAACTATTAACGGAACAGGTGATTTTTAATGGCGTCCTTTTGTTTGAGATCTTTTAAACCGTAGACGAATCTCATTGTTTTCAAATGAGCTACCATAATGATCTGAAACGAAATGAGACTCAAAACTTTGTATTTTTAGACGTTTATCATTTAATTTCTCATTTCCTTTACCATAGTTTGTGGAGAAAGAACACGCGCTAGTCAATATCCACAAAGAGTCCAGGCTAGCCATAGAAACAGAAAAGAAACTGAAGGAAAAACTGGAAACGAAAAATACTGAATTGAATCAGAAATTACAAACAGTTGAACAAGATGCTTCTCAACAAAAAATGAAAATTCAAGAAATCGAAAATAAGGTATAGATTTTAAGCAATTTCATCTTCATAGTCCGAATTCACTTCCATTCTTAAAAATTGGTTATGTGACCCGAAGTTGTCGCCTCGGGTAATTAGCGACTTCTGAGATGACCTCGCTACAGTGGTCAATTTGGGTGGACATAATGACATAATCTTTGTGTATTTGGTACCCTTTCGCAAAATATCGCATACTCCTACATGAAAGATTTACTGTATAAAGTTTAAATTGAACTCCACAAAAATATAATTAGTTCCAAAAACTTTTCCAAAAATTCTTCATATTGAAGTAATATTATGAGATTATTCATATCAAACGTTTTCTTCAGATTTTGATGTAAAGTTTATGTTTCTCAACAAAAAAACATTTTTTAAAAATTCTGTAACACTTTTTGTTTTCTTCTTTAGTTGAAGACAACAGAAGAAGACAACAATAATTTGCAGAACGCACAAACAGGTGGTGACACAGGTAACAGCGTCGATACAAGGATATTGTGGTGCTGAAACGCACACAAAATATTCTAATTAAGTTTATTGTCTCGAGTATGGAAATTATTATTAAAGTCTAATCCGCTTGTGTACATAGTTCGTTTCGTTCTTGACAGTTTTTTCTCGAATGGGGCTTCTAAAAGGAGAATTATCCGCATGGACCTTACTTGGAATATTCTAGAAAATCCAGAAGAGGGAGGTGTCCCTAAAATGAAGGGAACGTATACATCCAGCAGTGTCTCTACTAAGTGCAATTCAGAAGGTCATGGATGGTGGATTCAAGGATAGCCAATTTGACACGAGTTTAACTTTGAGGTATTCGGAATCGATTTTTGAAGCTTTTCATCAACAACTATTTTGACGTTTAACTCCATATCTCAAAAAATAAGACAACATATTTTTCTTTAATATCTTGGGAATATGACCATGCAAAAGTTTTCCCAAAATCTTCGGCTAAGAAGCTGACTAAATCATTTTCTCTCAAACCATTTTCTCATTTTCTTCGTTTCTCAAAAATTAGAATTTCATAAGCTTTCTGAAAATATATACTTTCAAGATATCAATGTTACGTCATCATGAGTTATGTATGAAAAGATCAAAAGCTTCAAATATCGATTCCGAAGGTGATGACATTACAGACCTAAAGAGGGTATTGAATTTCGTATGGACTTAAATTTGAGAGTGATTTAATGAAATAGCCGGCCGGTTTGTTGAATTAGATGTTGAACTTTGTTGACTAAGATTTTTAATTTTGTTAAGAAAGATTGTAAATTTGTTGAGAATGATTTGTTGAATAAGATGGTCAACTTTGTTTTCCAGTCTCGTCATCGCGTTATCAACAACTCCAAAACGAATTGCTTCAAGTCAAAGCTACCAAAGATGAAAAAGAATCAGAGGTCATTATAATATCTTCTTCATAATACACACTCTTGAATTTTCATGGCCTAAGATACTCATTGAACTTCAGAACTGGTCATATATAAACTTTCTCATAAAACCCACTTTAACGCCGAAGATTTTGAGTATTTTAAAAATCTTTAACTTGGTAATCGGACGTAATAATCATTTCACAAACACATACTTTTTCAACCCCTTCAGACATTTATCAGAGAATAAATTATGCTATGCATCGACTCCATTGATTTCCTTTTTCTTTTTCTATACCATTGATGTGTTAGAGTTAATTAAATTTCCGATTCGAATATTATTCCCCTCTCCAACATCAAATACCTTTTTATGATTCTAATATTTCTTTCTCCAGAGGCCTACTTGTGGACGTAGATGGATGAGGTCTTAACGCTGCTTTTATTGATTTAAACCTTTCCCTTTTTTTAGGTCAACTTTCTCAATTCAATCATCGTAGATTTACAGGTGTTTTTTTTTTACTTCTATTAATTTTTCGGCTTCTCGTTTACATCCTCAAAAAGCTTTGGATCTGGAGTTGAACCTATTTATTTTTAGTGCCCTTCCTGTATCATGAGGTCGGGACTCAACTCTTCAATCCTGTTTTTTTCTTCCAAATAACCGGTTTCTTTCTTTTTAATTGTTTATAGAAAAAGAACAAAGAGCAAGACAGCAAGATCAAAATATTATCATTTGGTGATGATCTCACTGCAGACGATCTCAATAATACGATGTAAGTGAAAAACCGAAAACCATTTCACAAATCTATTTTCTTGGTTCTTGGTCTTGGTGTAACTTTGGTTTCGATGTAAGTTCGCACAATACGCCTTCAGAGCCAACCTCAAATCAAAGGTGTAAACCAAGTCAATTCAGTTAAAATCCAAAGTCCAAAGGTTTTCGATTTGTTGGTTAACCTTTGATTATGAGATTGAACACGGATCTCGAGATTTGCGCTTTTGACGACGAAATTGATCGAATTTCTTAGAGAGGCTTGCTATTATTAAGAAACTTGCTGTTATTAACCTTTACAGCGCGCTAACGTTTTTGAAAAAGGCAAAAAAAAAAATCAACATTTTTTTCTGGAAATTTATTCTTTCAAAGGCCATTTCTCGACCATGACAAATGACTAAGCTATCAACTTTGGCATCGTTGGAAAGCTCTTTTCCGATTTTAGCCGTTGTTCTTTCCTTGATTCTCAAGTGGTCAGGAGTTATGACCAAAAGACTGTGTACCGGTAAAACGACCTTTTCAAAACGTATATATACGTAGTCTGCGTGGAAAAGATTAAGGAACTTGCTGCTATTATCAATCAAATTATTCGGATTAGGAATAGGGCATTAAAATTATAGCCAGTTCTATGTTTAGTTCAACCTGCTGTCAAACTAAGTTAACTTGAACTTTCCCATCCAATCATTAATAACTCACGAAATCCAAAATTTAATTTCAAAAAAACTTTTCATCAGGAGCCCTCCGAAACCGGGTTTCAAGACGCGAGCATTTTGTGATATTTGTGATGTGTTCGATTTACACGAGACCGAAGAATGTCCGCTACAATCGAACGAAGACGACGGTGGTGGCTCCAAGAATCACGGACAACGAGGCCAAGAACGCCCTTATTGTGAAATCTGTGAAAGTGAGTGCTATTAAAATATTTTCTATTTCTTCCAACCTGTTAAAATAACTTTCTCATTACAAGAAAATATTCATTCATTACGTAATCTTTCGTACGGAATCACCCCTAAAATCCGAATGTTGCCACTAGTTTCGAATTGTTAACAATAAACCGGTGACAAACACTCGGCTTTTTAGGATGTACATATATAACATGAATATGATAATATTACGTTTGGAGTATGTGATGAAACTCTTTCAAAGCCGATTTCGACCCAGATTGCCCTAAAGCCTTGTACTGTATTCGACAATTGAATCGAATCAATTTATGATCTCTCTAGCCCACCTTTGTACTAGTTTAAAACGCTTATGTTGTTACACATCACATAATGCAATACTCATCATAATTGATAAGAATAATGTCATGACTTGTCATGAAAAGAAATTTGTCGACTTGTGATGTTTATACATTAAAGTAATAGATTAACCCTATTTCGTTTTTATTGATAAGGCCTAAAAGAGAAAGAAAATTTTCTCAAAACTGATAATGTCCTCGTATAAAGAGCTTTTCTTACGGAAATACCTGCAACTTTTCGGTATCCTTACGCAGAAAAGGTTACGTCAGGGAAATTATTCATGATATTCTTAAGTTAGCATTACGTCATATTTCCTAACGGAAGCACCCAAAGTAGAGGGCAAACTATGGATTTTTTGGTTATTGTCTTTCGTATGCCATAAACCAATACCGCTTTGAGAAATGGAAAAGACTGATTTAACCATCTCAAAACCGGTCAAAACAGGTTACCAATGGTTTTCTAATCAGTTTTCTTTTCTTCTTTCATTTTCAGTTTTCGGACATACATCAGAGAATTGCGACGAAGAAGAGGTACTGTAAAATAATATAAAGATTTTTCTGATTTCTCCGTGGGAAAGCGGATATGCAACCGGATGAAGCTAAACAGGCCTATGAGAAATTCTTCTACCGGGGTAAGTTTGATCCGAATCTGGAATACTCGAGATAAGCATTATGACGTCATTTTTCGAGTTGATAACTTGGAATACGAAAAGTACAAAAAGCTTTTCGGAAATATTTAGATTGCTTTGATCCAACCTCTGTGTTTGGATCTCTTCGGTTTGACTAGATACTGATACAGGTGTGTGCTTTCACCTAAAGCAAAATAGAGCTAAGCCTGATGTTCATGAATTGGCTTCAATCATGAGTCGCACTCATTCACTTTTCAATAGTCCTTTATCTTTAACTTAATGATCTAATCTAAAGGTGCTCTATGAACAAGAAAGACCCCCTGAAATTATAAGAATTGATAACTTTTGATAACATTTAAGAATGTGATCCAATAAGTTGAAAACGACAGACATTGTTTCACATCATCAATATTAATGCAACGCGTAAAGGTTTTTGGAGTATAGAGATATCTTAAATCTAATAAAGTTTCCTTTTTAAAGTATTCTATTTCAAAAAGAAGTTGAAAGGATAAACCTATTATAGCCTTAAACAATATAAATATATTAGATCATAGAAGGTGTTCGTGAAGTATCGTTCCAGTCCAAGTCTTGTTGGGCGACATTTTGAATGGAATTTGGGAAACTAACTGTCCAGCGAACGAGCACAGTCTTGTCCATCCTAGTGACGAATGACAGAAGACTAACCTCTGTTTTTTAACCCAGATTTGATTCACCCCTGGTAATATTAGCCTTAAAGTTGTACCACCAATTGTAAACTAATGTATAATATAATGAAAATCATAATAAACCAGTTAATCATCCAATTACATTTATATCATCATCAACATCAACCAGCCATTTAACGTTTTTTCACCTTGACAGAGTGACCACCATTCAGTAAAAGACACCACTATTGACCCATCCACAACACGAGTCGATCAGCATCATCACCATAGCAAAAAAAGTTGGTTTAAGCGTCATTTCATTGGGTGGAAACCGTCCCTTTAAAACCACACACATACACACCATTCTTTTATTTACATAATTTCATGTAAGTCCTTTCACAAGGCGGTTAATCATACTTATTATAAATAACTTTAAACATATAAACACCCACTACTCCAGAACAATATTATTTGGTCGCTTCAGTGCTACAAACCCAAATTGTTTCTAATACCGACCTCCGCTCATCGAGTACATACCCAGAAAATTGCGTCTAACGCATGGCCTTCTAAATCTAAGTCTTGAAAACTGACGCAATATAAGGAAATCAAATTGACTTCAATGCAATGGTTTCAGTATTAGGACCTCCACGCCAATGCTCGCTTGCTAGGCCTATAGATTTAGAACGCCATGGTCTGAACATTAAAAATGTCGAAAACAATAGAAGCCTCAGATTAGGGCCAATAGAATTGTGCGAAGAAGCGAGATCAATTGAAGGAGGACGACGGACCAGTGACTCGTGTTGTTGATCCACAGAATCTAGGACGCTCGGTTGCCTGCTTTAGCGTTCTCGTTTCCATGTCTCATTTGCTTCCAGGCGAATTCTTCTTAGCATTTTCTGTACTTACCGTTGTCCCCCGATTTATCTCGCTCTAATAAATAATACCGTATTCCCTAATTTTGATAGAGGGTTTACGTTTTTAGAGTGAGATAAATCAAAAAGGACGGTAAAAAAAGACCCGCAAAATCTAGGACGCTCGATTGGCTGCTTGAACGTTCTCCTTTACATCTCACCGTCGCCCCCCTAACGTAACCTTGCTAATATGTTATTGAAGCATTTGAGAGGTTTGAGCATTCCAATCAATGTTAGAATAGTGAGAATAAACGTCACATTTTTTAACACGATGCTAAAAATATATCTGCTTTGTGAATTTCGAAAATAATATTTATTTTTTTATTTTTGTAGATGTTTTAATCGAAGAGTGGTCATGGTAGTCCGTTGGAATCTAGTTGACGTCACAATGGCGTAGTTGGGCGTATAGTTGGGCGTCTGAATGTGTTTAGATCGTATGTGTGGTGGAAGACCAAAACCATAATTTAAGATTTATGCATCTTTATCAAAAAATCTACACTCGATCTTCTAAGGAAAAAAAATTTGAAATTTACGATACATTGTAGGATTTTCATTATATGCTTAGCTAGTTCCTCCTCATTGAAAGGAATAATTTCAAAACTCGACTCAAATCTGACATTAAAGATTTTTGAAATTCCATAAACACGACAGCTTGCAAATACATTACTCAGGTAGCTATGATGACCAAAAAATTGCATAGTTTCAGGATTTTTGGTCATCATAGCTACCTGATTAATAGCTTAATATTGCATTAATGACTCAGCCTTTTTATAGAAGTTACTTTTTTTATAGGATGGTGAACTTTTAACTTATTATTACTCATGTTTCAGTCTAGTTTATGAAACGAAAAACGTGAGGTAGAAATTTTTAACAATTTTTTTATATGAAACTTAAATTTACAGAGTTATTCAATTTTTCAATTAAATTCAAATTTTCAAGTTTTTGTTGGGGCCGTTGTTTCATCCCTAAATGTTCAGTGTTTTTCCTTCTTGGAATCTTAGAATCTTAAATCTGAAATGTCCTAAACTTTCTTCTGAAAGGGACCTGGCTTTGTGAAAAGAGGAGACGAAATGACGGATTTTGGATGCATTTGTTTTAAAAAACGTGCATTTCTTTTATAAATTTACGAAAAAAAGTTAGATTCATCCAATGAAATCAAGAGATTCTTTATCGAGCTGTCCGAGTTTCGAAAACATTCTTAGCATTACTGGATAAGCTATGTCTAAAGCAAAAACTTTAAAATACTGGATTATTTTGAATATTTATTTTTCAAACTATCTAAAGCAGTGTGTACTCATCAATGAATTCCTTTATCCGAATTTGCAGAAACTGTATACTCCCATGAGATGTGACACTTCTTCGCCTTGTGTTAA
>JAUJPO010041090.1:0-18305 GCA_032270745.1 Tiaropsis multicirrata
CAAAGATAAAAAAATATCTGACATTGATAATAAAGCAAGTGAGGTGTAGCAAGACAGGGAGAGCCATAGGATCAAAGCGACATTATGTTCATTTTTAATCAGAAATCTTCACAATTTTTGAATTTTCGACAGCCATGTTGTTCACCTACCCACTCGCCTCTCATGTCGCTCGGATTTTACAACTCGCTAAATTTCGTGTATTTTACGGACTGAAACTAAAACCGAGCTTATTTAGCAGATTCGTACGTCCAACGGTTTTAGTATGAGTCTGCAAATCAGACCACCATAAATTCCTTGTGGCTGATTTGACCATTTTGACCATACAGTTCAATTTTTAACCATTGTTTTGAAATCGAGTGAAATCAAAAAGATTAAAATCAATATTTATCTTTATTAAGTTACTTTTGTATGGATGGCATTGTAATTTGCGGGAGTAGGCACATATATGTCTAACACTATTTGTTGGCTATAAATTTAGAAAAATATTGAAATGTTTCCATCCATACCCGTGACTAAGGGTTTGACAGGACGTCGAATGAGCAATGTGACCGTTTCTTTGCAATCGCGTATGGTGTTCACAGCTTGGTGGTGAGACATCACTTCTGCATTCTTGCCGTCGATGCTCAAAATTTCATCCCCAACCTGCGGAAGAAACGAAATGGAAAGGGGGAATGAAATGGGTGAAATTATCAGAATCCACCCGAAAAAGAAAAACAGTGTACGGTCAGTCTGGGACCATAGTCAGTAAAAAAAATCACTGGCTTGGCAATCTATTGATATAACTTTTTGTCAACTTTTTCTTTGTTTAAAAACAAAAGTCGAATGTCAATTTGCTCACTTATTGATCACATTGCCTATATCTTCTGTTGGGATTGGTCTTGATTATTCAATCACACGATCAAAAAGTGATCGCAGGTTTTATACTGCTGAGACTTGATTGCTATCCCAGCAAAATACGAAACATTTTTTAACGTGAAAAACAAAAAACTGGACGTCAGATAAACATAAAAAAGACGTCTCATGCTTGCCAAAATACCAATTTAATGGACCCCCGCCCCCCAGTCACCCCAAAAATCACGCATTCACCAAATTGTTTTTCCAAATTTACGCAATCCCGATTTTGAAATCGGGGAAAATTCTGCAATTCACGCAATCCAAGAATCGAAAATTTGTCATTCACGCATCACGCAAGAAACCTGACTTCACGCATTCACGCAAACCGCTAAATGATAACCTTACAAAAACAACAATTTAATAAAAAAACTGTATTCTCCTTTTCTAGGTTTAGTTGCCAATGTTTAAAATTTCAGAGGCTAATAAGTAGATTTACGTATTATGGGACATATTCGATGCTGTACAATATTGATTCCATTTCAGACTTAAAACACACTCACAAATTGTGCTACTCCTAGTCATGAGAATCTCCCTTATTTATGATAACTTTCCCCTTCTTTTAAAGTCCAACCCAGCCCCCCTTTTTAATGGGTGGCAAGTGCGAACGAATGACTGTGTTTTTAAAATTGCAAAAACAGACGTACCTTGATTCTTCCGTCTTGCGAAGCTGCTCCTCCGTCGGCGATTCTCAACACAAACAATGGCATTCCTTCTCCTCCACGAATGCTGAACCCAAATCCTCGCTCGCCTTTCTTCAACACAACTTTAGTGCTTCCACCTGTTACGAAATTCATAATGGGTTAAAATATCTACTCTTCTTTTTTGTTTGGTGTCCCTTCGTTTAGAAAAGTTTGAATAATGAAATAAAAATTAATTACTGGTCATTTATTCATAAATGTGAATTTTTAATTAAAAATAAAAATCACAAAATAAATCCACTAAAATACCTGTTATAATTTCTTTCGGCTTTTCAACCACTGGTTGCACAACGCGGCCGTTAGGTGCGCCTCCTACTCCTCCTTTAGGCATAGTGTTGCTTTGAAGGGCGCCAAGAGGTGCGGATTTAGGGCGCATAGGTTGGCGTGATTCTCGATCACGAACTTCTTGGAGGCGGGATTCTTCCATGTTCTAAAAGATATCAAAAGTAGTGCTTAGAAAGTTTAGAGACTTTTATAAGAACAATTTTATAAGAAAAAGTTAAAGTCACAGGGGGTAATTTTTATGAAACGAATAAAAGGGTATATTATGAGGCGTGAACCATGGCTATTGACCGCTCGCTGATGGGCGTTAAATTTACTAAGAATTGAAAGATTGATTGGCTAAATCAGACTTGACGACAAAGATTTGGTTGAAAAAAGTTGGACTCCTTATGAGGTTGTGGAGCTACCAATTTGAAACCACTCAAATTTTCCGTAATAAAGTCACTTATACGAGTTACGAGAACGAAGAAAGCATCGAGACAAAAATTTGTCTCTTTTATTCAAGTCATTTTTAGAGACTTTTGTACTAAAATAGGAACGACGTGGATTCAAACTGGAAGATGAATTTTACATGCTAAGCCCACATTATATCTTTTGAGACCATTTATAAAGTTTTCCGCAGAAAAGTCTCATAAACGAGTTTGGAGACCGAAGCATCGAGACAGCGACGTGGAAGAAGAATTAAATGTTATAGCATACTGACCTGTCGTTGTTTTCTGTACTCCTCGATGAGGCTGGCATCGGCAGTTTTGTTGTAGCTATTGGCCGATGGTTTATAATTGCTTGGCACGACTGGCCGTGGTGGAGGTGGGCTGGTCACATCCTCGTCAGCGTTTTTGTTGGCGGCCGTGGTGAGACTTTTCAACGGTCCCTCAATGGTCAGTGTGACCTGTCAGAGTAGAGGTGAATCGAAAGTGATCTTACAATCCCGGCAAACACAGAACGTTATTCCAACATTGACAACATAAACGCTGTTTTATTGTATTTTCTCTTGGCTATACTTTGAATTTCTAAGTTTCTTAAATTGCATATATTCGGAATTGCTTTCTCATTATTTCCAACATTGTCTCAACGTCCTAATAACGTTCTGATGTTGAAACAACTTTATTTTGACGTTAAAACAACGTTCTGTGTCTGCTTGGAGCTAATTTTTTACAGTTGAACCTGAACAGTGATCCAAAACCATTTGACAAGTGTCTGTGCATTCGCTTAACTAATGTATTATTTAAATGCCAGAATTTGTTTAATTTATAGCAGTGGTTTTAAAATATGACTTTCTAACTTTCTAAAGGAGACAGCGATGATTTACATTATATTTTGAATGATAGGCGTTTAAAGGTCTGTATGTCTGTAAAAATAGTAGCGAGGTTACGCAAGGAGCTATTTATGACCTTAAGCGCATATGAGTCAGCCTGTACATAGATTTTTGTTTAACAAGTTTTCCTTAGATGAATTATGTACAGGTTGACTCAAACGCCTCTAAGGTCATAAATACTAGTAAGTAAAGCTTGCGACCACGGTCGAGGGCGACCCGAAGGCTCCCTTTTCGATAGCTATCTACCCGAAGGTAGGGTAGGGCCCACTCTTTACCCTGGATTCCACTTACCCTCGCTAGAACCCCTTAATGCTGAGTGACAAGCAGGACATCAGCGAGTACCAGTTTTCTAGTCTTCGGTCTGACACAGACTTGCGAACAGGAGGCGAACACTCCATATGGCCACTGTCGCTCAAAAAATGATACATGACTCGATCCATCTACCCCAATTATCAGAGAGAAGGGGGGGGGGGGCGTTAACAAACATACCTGTAAACCAGAATTTTTGACCATGGAAACGATTTCAGAATGGTTGTGTTCGGACACTTCGTTCCCATTAACGGACAAAAGACGGTCGTCCACTTTCAGTTGTCCGCATCTGTCGGCTGGACTGTCCGGAATGATACGACCTAAAATGGCGGAGAGAAAACAATATTCAAATCAAGAACTTCTACATACAACTATTTTTTTTTTCTTCGAAATTGGTTAGAAAACTCATTTTTCGTTTTGATTGGCCTAGCAATAACGTATACTAAACTTTTTGAATTTCTAAGTTTTTAATACTAAATTGCATATGTTCGGAAATGCCTTATTATTGTTTCGGCAGGATTGTTACAGGATGTAGTAGCTAACGACAGTAGTTGTTTGTTCATGAACAGTATTTCATTCAGAGATTGGTTACACCACTTAAAAACGATTCAATATATGATTCGAATGTTCGGATTGTACTCATGGCTCTGATTATATTTCTGAATCCAATTTTAAAGGGAACGATTGCAGATAAATGTGGCACTTACACGTATAGGTACACGGAAAATATTATGCTGATGTCAGCTTGAGAGTAGACCCGTGACTAAATAGCTATAATTATGTTTAATTCTCAAAGGAATTTACCAGGCCACGCTAAAAAAAACGTTTGTTTCCGGTCCGCGGCCGGGTGAAATTATTTTTACGAGTCACCCGGCCGGCTTTTTTATTATCTTTTTATTATTATGATGATATTATGTATCATTTGATTTTCGCTATTCCTGAATTAAATAAATGCTCGAAAATAAGCTTTAAAAACTTCATAAACAATTCTGCTTGTTTTTTAAAGTTATTAATAAGGGGGGTTGGCTTCAACATTGTCGAAAGAAAAACTTAAATGACTCGAAATTTGCAAAAAAAAAAAAAATTTGCCCACCCGCGGACCAAAAAGAAAATTTTTTTTAAGGATGGCCCCATTCTTCTTACATATTTTCACATTCACTTTTTACTTAACAAAAACCAACTAATATTTGTGTTCTAGGCTTTAAAAACTTATCTTAACTGCCTCAAATCATTTCTTGAGTATTTACGTTTTGAATAAGCGAGTCATTCAATAACAGTAAAGAGTATCTATTCTTACCGATGACAGAGCCTTTAGAGATCGGTGACGACATTATGACAAACCCGAACCCTTCATTCGCACTCCGACTCAAAACAATCTCTTTCGACGACATGGCGGACGGTTTGGGCGCAATGGGCGGCGGGCAACTCTTGGGTCGGCCAGACGTGTTGATGCTGGATTCGCTTTTGCTACGTAGACTGTCGGCTTGTTTGTTTCGATCGTACTCGCGGTACGGTTTGTTGTTGCGCGCCCGCTGCGTGTCTTCGATCCAATCGGCGACTTGTTTGTCTGAGTTAATACTCTCAGTGTCCGACTTTCGACGCTCTCGATTAGTGAGCAACGTGCTAGTGATCTCCTTAGCAACGGGTTTAGTTTCAGCTGGAGAAATTAAAGGATAAAAATATTATGACAATTTTTAGAATAATAGACAAACCGTAGATACATTCCATCTTAAAAACAAGCGGAAAAAAGATAAAAAAGAAGAGGTATCGAAGTAGGCATTCTTTTAGAGATTACCGAATTTTTCCTTCTTTTGCTATTTTAACATTTTAACATTATTCAGAGCGTTGACGTCTTAGA
The DNA here is from genome assembly GCA_032270745.1 of Tiaropsis multicirrata. Taxonomy (NCBI): domain Eukaryota; kingdom Metazoa; phylum Cnidaria; class Hydrozoa; order Leptothecata; family Tiaropsidae; genus Tiaropsis; species Tiaropsis multicirrata. The sequence goes on from JAUJPO010041090.1 coordinate 5,357, forward strand.
AAACAATACCTTGCGTTTCCGTGCCATCGGCGTCTTGGCGTCGCACTCTCAACGTCACTTTGCCTTTCGAACCCGCCGTTTGCATTAAGGTGATAACGCGCTTATGGCTTGCGTCTACTACGTTGGTCCCGTCGACGGCCAGAATAATGTCTGCTTTAAGTAGACGGCCGTCCTTCTGTGCCTCACCGTTTGGCACGATAGTGTCGATGGCCACCTATAAAAAATGCCCCGAGTTATTTGAATTGATTTTTGTAGCATCTGACGGCTAGAATTACAAAGTAAGGAAGGCGAGGTATTGAACCAAAATTTAATGACTACAAGGCGACCAAGACAACAAGAACATGCAAGTTACACCCGCTGATAAACTTTGAAGTCTAACGTTGCTTAGGTCAAGCAACCAACAAAGCAGGGGAAATCTCGAAATTGAAAAGAGTAGATACAGCTAGACACAGAGTTAAGAAGAACTCACCGCAAAGAAAAATATTTATGTGATATGAGGCCCGGAATACTTGAGTTAAAATTTCGGGTTAAGCATTATCACGTCATTCAACTCGAAATGATTTTCAACTTTTTTTTGAAATGAAAAAGCAAATTTAAAATATTTCGAGTTAATTTTAACTCGCATATGTGTCCTGGTAAATAAAAACTTGAGCGTAATTACCTGCGTTTTCTCTTCTTGGCCACCGATGATACGAAAACCAAATCCACCGACACCTCTGTTCAATGTGATCACGTGATCGGTGAATCCGGCACCTGATACCGTGCTTCCGTCCGTACCTCTGTCAGAACAATAAGAGGATGAACAAAATGAAGAATATAAATCAACCAGTTCCCAATGTGAAATGAGGTACTTTCCCTGATTCTGAATGGAAAATTACTAGTTTTTCCCTGACCACTAAAACTTTCTGTTGAAGGCAATATTCGTTTTTGAAAGTTGAGTAATTTGAAAGTCTCATTGAAGTTAACTGTTGTGGTGTGTTTTTCTATTAATTGGGAAGACCCATCGCATCATGGAAATATTTGGAAAATAGAGATTCTTAGATTAGCTGAAACCCTTTTGAAGCATTTAGAAAAAAGAATTCCCTGCCTTTTCCCTGACTTGGAAAAACTTTCAAATTTAAAAAATTCCTGACTTTCCAGGTTTTCAGAGAGTATACTATCGAACGATAAACGTGAGATATACCCATCGTAAAGGCAAAACTATAACTAACCTTGAATGCGATTGAACTGCACGCTTCAGTGATTTGTATCCGTCGCCTGCGTTCGAGACTTGGGGATGCGAGCGTGACTCGTACGTCGTGTTGCTGTTGGCGTGGTCGCTCGTCTCCCCGTTCGTCGCAATGATGCCCATGCTAGAGCTACTTCTGACTCCGACCGGCTTCACGATGGCCGGCTGTTGGCTAAACTGTAACTGATCGTCAAAATTCGGCATGGATTTTGGGCGTGGCGGATGGTTTTTACTACGCCCAGCCAAAGGTCCGGGCATTGCTTTGACGACTGTTAAAATCCCTGATCGTTGAACTTGGAAGTTGGTGGCCTGTCCTTTAGGACATGCTTTGAGATTTTCAACCACTTCGGCGTGGTCTAAATTGTGGACTACTGTACTGTTGATTCGTATGATCACGTCACCTTTATGATAAGAAAAGACTTTTTAATAAAATGACGTAATACTAGACCACCATTGGCTTAGAAATAAATGTTTTGACCGCGGCACTTATTTCCAATTATTTTCTAATATTTTCGCTTGTTTCCAAATAATTTTCTACAGGAATTTCAACCACAAAAGAAGCAAGCGCTGGCGATGAGTGGAGATTGTTACTCATTTCCCATTGATCATTATTGAGTTTTTCAAATTAATTAGAAATGGTACGAACACCCACTTTAGAAGTTTGCAGAAGTTTTCAAGAGGACTGACTGCTCAAACAATATGGAAAATTGAAAATTGAACATACCCGAATAAATTAGAAAAAAAATGAAAATGTACCTTGCGATAAACCTTCGCAACGATTTCGATCGATGATCTCTTTAACACGTTGCCCGTAAGGGGAGTCGGCGATCGTGAAGCCGAAGCCGTTGGGTCCTCGGACCACCGACACCACTTTGTACTGAGGGGGTCCACTTCGGAAGGCCACTGGTGTAGTAGCTATAACAAAAAGAGTTCGATAAAGGATTTCAATGCAACAGAGAGTTTAAACTCTAAAGGACATTATAACATGCAGTTAGTCATGGGTTGAAAGTTGGAAATAAACATCCACATCTAAAAATGCTCAACCTTATAAAAATGGCACCAACTAAGGCTTAAAATGATTAGGATAGTCCAAATGATCGATTTCTGCAAACGAAATGCATCCATACTCAATTTGTATAGATCAACCTGACCCAGTCCCTGAATTTATTGGTAATAAAAAACCTTTACTGTAGTATTTTGAGGAGACTGACAACTAAAAAGAAGAATGAGAGTACCAGGGGAAACATTGCTATGGAAGATCCATGTCAGATCCATCAGCTCTGGGAAAAAAGACCCTGATGTACATTTTCCTGAAAAATGATAGTCTGGCATCTAGACTACAAAGGTTAGACTACAAGACTACGAACTATCCTGCTCATAAATTTTGTCGTATCGAATAAAATTATGTCATAAACGACTCCAGTCTAAAGAAATACTAAAACACGTAACCAATGGAGAGAAAAAAATCAGACATGCAAGCAAAATATAATATTTTATACCTCCCATTCGATTGTCCCTCTTTATGCTTTCACCATCCGAGTTATAACCATTAGACTTAGTGTCGGCACTTTGTTGTTTTGGCATCGTGTTCGAATTGCCGGGACCGGGACCGATACTGTTGGAGGAAGGTGACCTCTTGATGTCATCGGCATTGATCACTTTGTAGGTACCGACTTTCTTGACAGCTGGGTCGGCAGGATCAAAGGGCAGCGGGTAGCCACGGACTAAATCCAACTCGACCATCTCACCAACCTGTGGAGATTTAAAATTAGATATTAAAAATTAAGCAGTTAAGATTCCGACAATTCGAAAATTATACCAGGCATAATGGCAGTAATTTTCAGCATTTTCAGTGCTTTGAAAAACGGTACTTTCAGCAGTGTGACAGTGTTTGCAGTGTTTATGGTAAGTTCTGGACTTCGTTGACATGAAACGACCAGGCCCAAAACCCATTAATCCACGATACCCGTCATATTTTTTGAAACATCACAAAAAGCTTTATTGAATTCATTGAGATCGATATACAAGGGGATTCTTTTGGTTAAAAATCCTATAAAGATAACACACAGTACATACTACGGTTTGAAGTTATGGTTTCGGGCCTTGATAGCAAACAGACTTTAAGATTTCTTTCGTGATGACCATTACGTCATCTTTTCTATCCCAAAAAAGTCTGGAATTTTGCCACTATTTTTACTGTTGTTAAAAATTCGTAGCTAGTGGCAAACACCCAAGATTTTAGGATCTTTCCGTGTATGAAAGTCTGTTTTCAAGAGTAGTATGTATTACCTTTACTTTATATCCCTAACTCTTTTCATCGAGTCATAAATAGGGTGACCCCCCCCCTTTCCGTCAGTCGAAAAGGGATTCTGTTCGTAATAAATATTTACTACCCAAATTTTCCAAAATATCAAATTCTCCTATTATATTTGCAGTTCCTTGATGTATATGATACCCCGCCCCCCTCCGCCGTTGGAAAGGTATTTTTGAGTGGGTATGTTACAGTGTCTGATAAAGAAAACAGTGCTGCTTTAATACACAATCAATCACATAAAATTCATATTCCTGGACATGTGAATAATAAAAAGAATGGATTGAATCTTTATCAAGAGGTAAAGACTTTGTACCCCAGTAGGAATAAAACTTTGTTTTAATAACATCCAAACAACCTTGTTTCAGAACGCCAGAACGTAATTTGAAAGAACCGTGTACGGTAGTAAACTCACCAAAACAAAAACATCTCTTTTTCAGTGTGAAATTGAAACAAACCAAATCTTACTTACACGAGTCTGTTGAAGAAATCGAATAATATCGGCGTGCGACCAACTCAACACGTTACGACCATTCAACCGCATAATAATATCACCCGTTCGCAATCGACCGTCAGTATCAGCCGCTCCCCCCCGAACAATGTTGTTGACTTGGAGCACCTCTCCTGGTTGTTCACCGCCAACGATGGTGAACCCAAAGCCTTTAGCACCTTTCCTTATACTGACACGGAACGTTTCTCCTTGCAATGTGCGGGCGTCGATGGTTAAACTCTTGCGTGATTGCGTGTCCACTCTGCAAAGAGAGTAAAAATTTAAAATCAGGCCATCCGTAAAAAAATGTCGGTTTCCGGTCGGCGGGTCAGTAAGTCTAAATGTTTTCCTACTATTTTTAAAAGTAAAACTTTAAAGTTTTCAAGCTAAACGGCCGTATTAATTTCTCAGATTAAATCAGTCTCTTTGCTATTCTGTTCTTCAAATCGATTATCGTTGGAAACGATCGTATCGTTGCAAATAACGTATAATTTTAGTTGAAATTAAGCATGATTGTCAGACTTTGACAGTCCCAAAAAAAACTTTTTTAACACCGGTCGGTCGTCTCGTATAAAGTTTTTCGCCCGGCCGCGGACCGGAAACAATGATCGTATTTAGGATGGCCTCAATACACATTGCTGAAAGGGTTAATAATAAGGTTTGTAGAGGTTAATAAGTCTGTCTTTGCGGTGTGTGTTTGGGCGTATAACTAAGTGGCTCTAAGTTATATGCCCATACACACAACGCTAAGACAGACTTTATAGTATGACAAACACGCTAGCTCTAGTCTACCCTGTTGTCATTAAAGGAGATAATTAGTCCAGTCTTAAATTTCAAATCATAATTATGTTTTATGCCAAACTTTTTCCACAATACCAGAAATTCTTTTTTTGGCAACCATCTTCCCTCCAACATCCATCTACTAGGTCGGCGCAAATACATCAATATTTTCGTCAAAATTCAACAACTTGAAATAGAGACTTATGGTTGATGTATATACAATACCTGTCAGTTTGATCTTGACTGACACTGCGACTTCCTTGGCTGTTCTTTCGTCGGTGGTATACTTCTGGTTTTTCATATTGTGTACGTCGGTTGATGTGGCTGAACAAAAGCAAAAGAGTTGTTCTTTAGTACGAAAGTCTCTAAAAATCGCTTGACTAAAAGAGACAAATTTTTGTGTCGATGCTTCGTTCTTCAAACCCGTTTAAGAGACTTTACTACGGAAAACAAAAATCCAAAGTTGTTTTTTTCTCATTCGTGATATGCATTACGTAATCTTTTGTACTGAAACCTCCTAAAAGACTAGATGTTTTCCACTACCTTAAAAAGGGAATAAATTTTCGCGGGAATAAATTTTGGTGGCATAAATTTTCGCGGTTTGGGTGTCAACCACGAAATTAAATTCCGCGAAACACGAATATTCTCACAATTGAATAAATCACCCCTAAAAATTGGTGTTTTTAGGGCAAAATAGGGCTTTTTGTGGACAAAAAATCCCCTAAACCGCGAGATTAAATGCCGCGAAAATTTATTCCCGCGAAAATTTATTCCCTTAAGATAGTTTAAAACTTTTTAAACCTTTTTGGGATGTTTCCGTACAAAAGATTACGTAATGCATATCATGAATTCAAACAGATTTTATAAAATTATTTTGAGTGGTCTCAAAATTGGCAGGTTCAGAACCTCTAGGATAAATGAATATAAACAAACTTGAATATGACTTCTTGAATAACTAACATTTATCGACCTAAAAGAGTCTAATTAAAAGATAAGCTTTTAAAATCCAAAAAAATGTTTTTTAAATTACAGTACTAAAACTTACTCGATATAATAAGTGCCATATTTTGGGTCGTTGACTTTCTCCCAACCAGGAGGTAGATCTAAAGAAAATCGAGTACTTTTAAATCAATGTTCTGTAGCTTGCATGTCAAACGGACTAATGGGGTTACTATTTACTTCGCCAATCCTGAAAAGATTATTGCCTCCGGTACTCACCTGGTTGAAAAGAAATTATGAGGCAACCAGCTATTGTGTTTTTAAAATGATTTGCAATTTTATATGATACTGTATTTAAATAACAAGTTTAACTTTTGATCGCACAAATGGAAAAATATTACTGACCCACATACGGGAAAAAAACTGATTATTTTAAGCATGGTCTCAGAATTCCAAGGCAATTTATTTATTAATTTGCCAGAAAAAGAAAAAATTAGAACTTTTTAATGTTGTCAACAAGGGAGAAAAATATGGCCCCTTTACCATTATCTTCGTCCTCTTTCAGAGTGTTGGTTGTTGGCAGCCGTGAAGTGGATAGTGATTTGCTCATTTTACGCGGATCATCCCATTGGGTGCGCCCTGAATTGTGACTGAACGAAAACAAAAAGTATATAATAAGTGAGAGTGTACAAATCACGTTTTATGAGTTGAAGTAGTTTTTAAAATTAGTTTGAAAGTTTGGACGCTTTAAAAGACTGGTCTTCACTTTTCGAGTGGACCCTAATGCAAGACTCGCCATTGGATTAGAAATAAATGAAGAAATTCGATTGGTTTACAAAATGTGGTTACAAGTCTTTTGATTTCGAAGAAAATAGAAGCAGTGTAGATTCTTAAAAAAAGTGGTCCTACTTGAACAAGGGGGCACCTAGGTAAAATTGGGTACATGGACGTATTTCCGGGCCTTGAACTTGGCCCCACACCCTGGCTGTTGGAAAAGGTCTTTCTCTTCATGCCTTTTCCCATCTCCAAAAACTACTAAGGACACTATTATGTAATATCAATCCAGAAAACAATCAACATTATTATTTTTTCCATGAATAAATGGACTTACTCCACAAAATATTGTTCACCGTCCCTTGTAAAAGCAACTTCCCAATTACTTGGCAATGGTTCTAATTCTTCCTTCTTTATTTCTTTCTTCTTCCTATATAAATAAAACAGTTTTAATAGCAGTATTGAAAGCAACTGGATTATAAACTTGAGAAAATGTGATACTAAAACTAGTGCTCTCATGATATATATGAATAAAAAATTCTAAGGACCTGAATGAATGTCCCCTGCCTTATTCTTTTTCGAAACATTTTTGGAAATTTTCAATCAAGGTGTAAATTAGGCTTTATGCCTCACAATCGATTATTTGAATGTTTTTTCATGAAACAATGTTTCTTTTCACTGTTTTTGGACTCCCCCGTTTATTATATTACATGAATTTTCAATCGACATATTGATGCACATCAAAGTAAAAAATTAAACTGTAAACTGACAGACAAGACTAGACAACAATAGAGGAATTCTCTGTAGCTACTTCAAGAAAAAATAAGCTAACTTACGCTTTTGGTCTTCTTATCGTCCCAGTACCAGGGGTCATTGGTGTTTTTGGAGGTTTTGGTGTCCCATAATAATTTGATTCGTAGAAACCACTTTCCAAAAGCTTTCCAGATTTTTCCAATTCCAAATATTCATTGACTGTTAAGAATTCGTAATCAACACCAGGCACTTCACCTGGACGTGGTTTCCTTGTTGTACCTAATGGGGCAAAAGGTTATTATTATATCTGTGGCTAGAGCATAGTGCGGGCAAGGTATGATCTCTCCCCTTTTTGAAATTAATGGATCAGACTTTATACTGTGTTTAAAAAACATTGATAAATAAGAAAATGTTTCGAAATTGTAATAAAATGGGATTTCAAATAAAACTTCAAGGGGCAATGTTGGCCTCCTAAGCTATCTTCACCTTCTTGACACCCCCCAATCCCTTTCAAAAGCAAAATTGCTATTCCTCCCATTGTTGCTATTTTGGGGATGGTTGAACTATGTAGAGTTTTCACAACGAAAACTTTGATTGATTGAAAGGGATGCTTCATTACAAAAAAAATTCACAAAGCAGAAATAATAAATACTAAAAGTGAATAATAAACCAGTCTCTAGAGAATTATTTTCCTTATACCAAAAACTACTAAAACTAAAGTCTGTTCCAAAAAGATTGTCAGTAAAACCCGGTAAAAACAGTTAATATGTAGAAATCAGGATGTCACGAAGAAGTAAGTAAGTGCAAAGTGGTACTGTCCTGGTTTCTACAAATGGAAGAAATCTTTACTAACAGACTTAAATAGTTAACATTGATAGAAAAAAAAGCTAAATTTATTTCAATACTCACATGGGACAGTTCTCATGTATAAATTATCACGAATGGTTTGTTGTAATTCATGGTCTACAGATCCTCGTTGAAATCTCGTGCCTAGATACTTCCTCAAATCTCGTGTAATGCCAAGAGCTATAATCAAAGAAATAAAATGAAAGTACTTAAAATACTTAAAGAAAAACACTTTTAAGTAACAAATCATGTGAGCCTTTGAGTAAATCAATTGAGTTTGCTATTGTAATAACACATGCTATTTTTTGGTTTATACAATATGGTTGTGTGGGTGCTGGGGAAGACTAAACCAGTCTCAGGGTCCACCCCTGAGAACCCTCATGAACCCTCTGCAGTAAGAGTCTTTGCACTATGGCTGTTTAAGTTGAAATTGGAACATTTTTAAAACAATTGGAGTTATGATTTGAGTTGAGAATATTTAAAAAATGTCGTGTTAACAAAACAACTTTATTGGTTAAGTGTTATTAAAATGACAATTACATTATCACTGTGCAAATTTTTAAGTGTTTTTGTCTGTTACAAGAATGTCAGTTGAGAAGTTGAGAAAAACAAATTACAAATACAATCAGGTTTTATTTAATGAATGTGGAAAACTTTCCAAATATTTTGTAGTCAAAAATCAAACAACAAATATAAACAGTAGCTGCTAAAACAAATTTTTATGGAAGTAAGTAAGCCATTCTTCTACCTCGTTGAGATCTAAATTATCTTACAATGAATGGCATTTCTATAAACATAAATAATGTTTTATTATGCAAAAAAATTAAAATACCAACTTGTTACTGCTTTTGGTATTAATGAATAAAGAGAACAGGAGAAGACAAACTAACTTACCAGCTACCACTGAAGTTATATTGAGCTGTGCTGGGCTGTCCCTTATCAATGTTATTGCATCAGTTTGTGTGTAGCCTGCAACATGTGTACCATTAATTTGAAGGATTATTTCACCAGGAGATAAACTGCCATTCCGGTAAATCACTTTATCTGGAGACAAGAAAGAGTTTTTTAAGTTAACAAACTGACAGGAAAATTTCATTACAAACTGCAATGCAGTGTTCTGATTTTATGGTTATATCTGTTTGTCAAAGGTGAAATGAATAAACAGACACAACAAGGACTATCATTGAAGCTTGATATAAAACTTTTATTGCCCTGGCATGAGGGGATTTCTTAAATTCACAAAGAGCAATCTTTCAGCAAAAAATTGTTCATGATTTCTTCCAGCCTTGCCTTCATTATGAGTTTTTTCTTTTCTTTTCTTGCAGTGTCTTTAATAAAAGTCAACCTTTTCCTCTTTCTCTCTGAGGGGCATTCATAGCTTAAGTTAATACTTTTCAATAAAAAATACAGGGAACAATAAAAAGACACTTCAGAATGAGACGTACCTGTTAGAATATCACCAATGACAACAAATTGGCCATATTCTGAACCACCTTCAATGCAAAGATTGAAACTTCCATTGGAGCCTCGTTGAACGACAACTTGATTGACACTTGTGGACCAATGCTTCGCTGGCATTGCGTTAATCCTTTTTTATTTATCTTTTATTAATATATTATCTGTTTATAAAAAGTACTGTTTTAAAATGTTGATAAAACTTTTTTAAATAATATGAAATAGTGAATTTAAAATACTGAAGCTCAGTATTTTAATTACTTACCTGAGGGACAACTGCCCTACCCACTCAAAGAAAGATTTTTAAAAAAGCCCTGGCTAAAACAAGCCTTATAAAAAAAGAGGAATAGGAAAAATGCTTCACCAATGACCAATGACAAATAATAATCGATCACAATTGAAAACGTAACCCCTGTCCAATTCTGTCACCTCTTTCCTCATTCACCATTTTTTATATATTTGGCGATTTTTAACATTTGTTTGAATAAGGGAAGTAACCTTAACCTAAACCTAAACCTTAACTTGTTTCCTTTTTGGGTGGGTTCACTCTTGTCTGTTGAAGCTGTCTCTTTTTACCTATTGTGGACATGTGGCCCATTATATTCTAAAATATTTCAGCTTTTGATAAAGGCTTGCTTTCTTATAGCAATACAATCACCACTATCTACAGCATCATTGTTTCTAAAAGGTTCTTCATTGAGTTCTGGTTATTTTTATTATTTCACTTTCGGTAGAGTGGGTGCTGGTGCCCACTGATTGGACTGAACTAATTCAATATATCAAATCAACCAAACAAAAATCAACCAAACTTAAATCAAATCAATATCTAACTCAATCAACTTTTACATAACAATTTGATTGTGTTTGTTTATACTTCATCTACATAATTCAAATTGAAAACAAACTTCTCCAAGGTTTCGAGCCTAATTGCCAGTTTTCATAGCATGGCTGCTCCCAAGGAAAGATTTGAACAATGAAATTTTACCCAGGGACTCTTTGAATTTTGTGGAAATGCCACAAACAGCCTCAAAAGTGGTTGAATTCAAAAATGTTCAATGATTTTGCATTGATTTCAAATTTGATCAAAAATTTGCCTATGCCCTTGAAAAAATAAGGCAAAATAAGCATGCTTTGCCCTGAAGATCTCAATATCTGCCATATTCTGAAAACTGGTCTGAATGTAATAAAGAAACAAACAAAATTCAAAACTGAAAAGACTTTGAAAAGAACCCAGTTTTCTATAGTCAATTGAATCTCTATTACTATTTGGTTTCAGTTGCAGGAGGCTTTAACTGGGATTAATTTTGGAAATTGGTGGGGCGTATATTGTGGAGATCCTATTATACAAGGAGAATAAAATGTACCAGTGATTACTCAAATTCAACATTTCAGGAAAGTTTCGGCATAACACAGTACCTACAGTGCGACTTTACTTCCATAACCAATCATGTCAAATATGAGAAAAATACATTTGAATTTTAATTTAAAAATGCAGGGATACTGATCCATGTAAAATTTGCAATACTTTTAAATGAGAGAATTGAAGCTCTTAAATATATTAAATTCAAAAAAATACCATTATCATTGTCATTCTAGGCAAATTAAACTGAACAAAACTGAGTATAAATACCACAATCTTCATAACAGTGTATTCTCCGTAAATAAAATATATTCCAATTATAACGCGTATCATACTCTGTTCAAAAATTATTACGGAATATTTTTCTGTTGAACTCGACTGCGACTGGTTTGATTGATTGATTTGAAAACACCAGATGCGCTGTAATATTATATTGATATTCAATCATGTTTGTGTTCAATTCAATTTGTTACATTGACGTCTGAATAGCAGTCGGGTCAACTAGATAAAAACTGTATCATATTTTATGTCTTAAAAAACGCAAAACAAAACTCTGCAGGATGAGAGTCATGACGTATGAACAAGTGTTAAAGTAATTATTATTAACAATAGTTGAGAATTTAGAAAAATGCTTATTATACTGACGCTCTCAAATGAGTAGCATATTACATCATTTGTAACACACAAACAAATGAAAATTTGCTACAAAACTATACTCGGTGATTACAAATGATGTTACCATGGTAATTTATCTAAAACAATAGAACCATAGAATCACACACAATCGCAAAGTTAATTACAACATAAGTAACTTGCACTTCATCTTAGAAGTGAAAATGTATTTTATCATCTTATTGGTGATTTCTGAAGAACCGCAAGCTGAAAATTCTTCATTTTATGGAGCTTTTAAACTAAGGTTAATTCCCAGATAATGGAGGCTGACACTTTAGCTACTCCACTCATCCAGGCCAGCCTTGAGATTATCCCTAGACTCAGTTCAATTACTTTAGACTGGCTTCAATTACAAGGCCTTAGGCTGGATCACCTAGATCTCCCTAGGCTGGATCTTCCTAGACTGGATCACATAAGACTGGACCCTAATAAGTTTGGCCTCTGGGCCAAGTTAAACCAAGGCCCACATGGCACTAGTATAAGTGGCACTCTCCTCATTCACTTTTCCCTCTTACAACTTTGAAATTTCACCCTCCCTCCCTTTCCCTACTTGATTGCGTTGTTGATTGCGTTGTTGCTGCTTTTCTTTCTTTTCTTTTCTTTCAGATAGAGAGTTTGGACGACAACTTCATCCCTCGCGCTTTAAAGACCTTGTTTCACGGTTTTTCCAGATAGGTTTTTTAGCCCAGAAACAAGGCAGTTTGAGTTGTACCAAGACGTTTAATCCCTAATCCTATATCAGGCACGCTAAGTCTTACAAGCATAAGAGTCTATCAGCTAGTTGTATCCGTATTAATTTTGCACTGACAAAACTATCCACGTACACTGTTTGGGACAACGGGCCTTTGTCCCCTGTCAATCATTAGAGCTTAACAGTATCTGTATTTTATTTTGACATACTTTTTGGCTCTACAGTCCTTGCCTTAGCCTATCTTCTTGGTACAACCCCAATGTTACCTCAAATCTGTATGCGTTGCTTTATACATTATATATTACTTATATTTGTGTTTCAATATATTTTTGAACATCAACTACGTTTTATTTCCTTGTCTCCTTGTTTCCCTAACAGTATATAGTATAACAGTATAACTCGACGGTATATATAAATAAAATATATAAAAATGACTTCAAAAAGTTTGTTGATGTTGTACTTATAGCTAGCTATTCAGTCGGGTCAACTAGATAAAAAACACATCATTTTAATAGAGAAGGTCTATGATTTAATGCTGCTCAAAACACTAGAAATATAATTATTTCTTCATGGCTGGATAGCTTATTAGGAATACAACTTTTTTAATTAGGTTTAAAAATTCCCAACCAGGTCATTAATGAGATAATTAA
>JAUJPO010041101.1:6765-18304 GCA_032270745.1 Tiaropsis multicirrata
GGGGAGTGTTGCTCTCCTACAAAGATTTTGGATACCTTCTATATCCGTCTCTGGAGAATTTTGAAAATTCAGACTAATGTCAACTTGCATATTTTCGTTTTGTCCTGGATACACTGTGTATGAAGGTTTTGACCACCAAGGCTCGGATAAAGAGGTAGGCTTTAACCAATGGTGGAGAATACACTAGTTGTCATATCACCTTATACGGAAACTAGTTGCTCTCCTTGAATAAGATACACTACCTCCTGTATCCGACACTGCCACCTGCTTATTCTGTCGTGTTACCCGAGCGCGAAGGCCGAACTCTGAAATTTGCAAATATTAGAAAATACGTTTTTCTTTATAAGAACAAAGTATATAAGAACATAAGGCTTCGAGGTAAAAAAAGAGTATAGAACCAAGAGTGTAAAGATAAGAACATTTTTTCAATTTTGATTACGTACACATGAATTAAAAGACTTCATTAAGAACATATTAAGAACATTTTAAGGCTTGAAACCAAAAAAACTAAGAACATTAGAAAGCTTCTTCGAATTTTAATGTTCTTATATATAAAAGGTCATTTTTCTAATACGAAACGTACCAACAATAAAACGTGATTCACAGTCATATCCAGACAGACAGTGAAATTCAACCCTGATAATCGATATTCAATCTATTGTCGTATGTGTATGTATGTATGTATGTATGTATGTTATGTCTCAACATATTTTTTGTAATCTTTAAAGAAAAGATATGACAAACAAATTATCATTTTTCTCTCAAGTCAAGTACCAGAAAAAAATTTATTTCTTCATTTTAAAGGAGTTCTCTACTTGGTTTTTTCATACTTTTTAACTTGGTTTTACAATAAAGACCACACATGAAAAAGAGACATTCTTACCTACCCACCAGCAGATACAAGACCAACTTGGTCTTTTTAACGTTAAAACATCGTAAAGACGTTGAAACAATGTCTCGTGTCTGCTGGGTAAGTTCATTATGCCAGATTATGTTTTCAAAAAATCTGCTTAGAAAATCCTTACACCCTTAAATTACAGACCCGATGGAACACGAACCCAGAATGGAGTGCCGGAGAATCTGTAGTCCACAATATGGTAAAAGAATTCAAGTTTGCAATTAATAACCGCTTAAGGAAAATTATATATAATGCTAAGCATCTTAATTGCTTTTAATTCAACGGGATTTAAAAAATAATTATTACTTTTTAAAACATTTCCTCCCTCGTGTTCTAATTATCCTATATATTTTATACTGAATTTAACCTCTGAAATTTGTCGCACAGATCAATGTGTCATGACAGGCAAGCAAACCTATTTTGTATGAAAAACAAGATAAAAATCTCTAAATAATTATGCACCTACCCAGAAGGCTTTAACGTCCAAACAACGTTGTTTAAACGTCTGAAAGTTATTTGAACTAAGACAAAGTTTAGATTTACCTGAAACTTAATATTTTGACCAAAATCTGACTTTAAATTTTGAATGAATTTCATGAAAAAGAATCCACAAAAACAATTTTAATATTTTAAAATAATACAGTGGTGTGGTTAATGGTTATTACTAGCTTTTATAACAGTTTCCAGTTTACCACTCTTCAGCCATACCGATACACACATCGTCGTAATTAAAGAGCTATTTTACCACTGTGGTGTGGATACAGAAGGTTCTCAAAAAAATTGACGGAGAGTTTTGCGTTTGTTCATATTCCTTATTTGGAAGTCAACACTCTCCATCACAATTTTTGAGTATCTTCTATATCCGCCTCTGATTATCACACCCACGTAATACTTTCTCATTTCTTCCTTCCGAACACTAGTTTTCGATTCTATCTCTTGATGAAGTAACCTATCACACTCTGTTAAATATGAAGATGCCAGTGTTTCCTTTCAAAGGAAGGTGTAATAGAAACAACAATTCTTGATGACTGCATTCCACAGTTTTGATCGATAATGTTAATACCTTTATAGTTTTGATCAGACTTTCTTCTATAGCCCCCAAGATATAATTCCTCTTTTTGAATTCGAGAACGTGACGTCCTATAGTACAAAATTTGCTTGAATCAAAGAGACAAATTCTTGTCTCGCCAAAATTATGCCATCAGTCCAAGTAATTCGCAAATGCATTTTTTAAAGATAAAAACTCTTGCTACAACAAGCTTCCAACAGGATAACAGGCAACAGGCAACAGGCACGAAGCGTCGTTTCAACGTCCAAGCAACGTTGTTACAACGTCAGAAATGTTCGTTAAAACAATGTTTTAAAAACACTGGGTGTCTGCTTGATTGTTTTATTAAGTTGCATTCAAACTTCTATCGTATTTGCTGTGTATTAGATTTGAAGGGACCATCTCATTCAAAGTCTACATTGAGAAATTGAGGAAAACTTTTTTCGTTCTACTAGGGACCAAAGCAAAAAAGAAAACAAAGGGCCAAAGTTCATTGTTTACACCCTATAAATGAACTGGTACGGGATACTTAGAGGCCGACGATACACGATATGTCCTGGGAAAAGCACGAAAAGGATTTTCAGGACCAAAGATTAAAACCTATTGGTCTCTTTAATTAAAGGAACTGTACTGATATCAAGAGGCCGACGTGTCTACGCTGACGTTAGCAGCCATAAGATAAACGAATGTAGAAATAACAGATACACATGCATTTAATACTCAAGATGTTTTAATATTATTTTAAAACAATTGTAAATCAATGACTAAAATTGTTTGAAACAAGCAAATAAACAATTTCAAAAATGAAAATCATGACGTAAGCAAGGCTCAAGTATTTATCAAATACCATTTCTCCAACGCAGTTTTTCAAATTCATTGAATGCTTTGAATATTCGAGTAGAAATATGTCGTCATCTTTCACGTACTACTAATAAAAGCAAATATTTTGGCAATTTTTTTTACGAACAGATCAAATTTATATTGTTTTGGTACGGTATATTCAAACTGTGTGATAACGTGATCAATATTTTTTTTAGAAATAATCCAAATATGTATTTTATTGCATATCACTAGATGTCTCCACGTTCTAGCCATTTCTAATACTCTTTGTGCTTCTACACACGATTTTTAAAACATTTTTAACTCCTCTCTATCTCAAGATAAAGCTATTTATTAGCTATTTTTACCCATTTTTACCCTAGTCTTGGAGAGATAACCGGCTTTTTGACGGCTTTCCGTACATTTAGAATATTGTATCGGGGGGGTTTTCCGGTCCGCAATTTATTTCTCTATTCAAAGAAAAAGAAAAAAATTCTAGCTACTTGTCTTAACTAGCACTTTTAATTGCAAGACACACTTTCATTCGTTTTATCAAAAAATTCCAAATTTGTAAATTTTACAGACCTTGTGATTTCCACCTAATTTCGAGAGATTTGATTGGCTTAGATTCCCGACATTTGAAAAATTTGACGGCGAACATTTTTAAGCGGAAGACATTTTTTTCAAAACATAGTAGTGATGGTGGGACTTTGATTTTTCAAGATGGAGTCAGACTTTGTTAGAGCAAACCATTACTGGAATTGGACTTTCACAGTTCCTGTATGAATTTGAAGAAGATTAAAACTTTTCTCATGAAGTTATGAACGAAAACAATGATTTTCTTGAGTGACCCATATTTTTTTTCATTGGACCCCTGGCACTTTGATTTTTCAAAATGGACTCAGACTTTGTTAGGGTTTTTTTTTTGTTAGAGCAAACCTCAACATTTCTGATATTTGTGTCGAATAGTCTGCGCGAACCCTTCCTGCAATCAATTTTTTCTGAAACTTTATTTTTTCAAAGGCCATTTCTCACCCAAATAATGAAGGTATCAAATTTGGTATCGTTGGAAAGCTCTTTTTCTCAGCTAAAATAAATAGCGATGTTTTTTACTTAAATGTCAAGTGGTCAGGAGATATGACCAAAAGACGGCGTACCGGTAAAATGACCAGTTTAAAACATGGTAGACTATCCACGTAGAACAGCGACTCTATTAGGATGCGTAAAAAGCCCTTTGCATTTGAGGCTCTTCCAATAACAATCCCGAAATATTTCAGATCGGTACAAATAGCCCTGCCGCATATGGAAACGGGGGCCTTTAAAGATGACGGTATTTCTCAAAAATAAAGTTATGTGCATCTAATTTGTGAAAATATAATTAGAAGAGTGTATCATTTATAACCTATTAGAGTTCTATAATCATACAAATTAAAAACAATTTCATATGTCATTTAGCAGAAGGATGCAAAAATGTTTGATCAGATTTGAATGATTTATTAAATTTTCAGGTTTCCCTGTTGCGTTTGGAATGTGTGCTCTTTCCCTCTGAACTGAACATAAACTTCAAATCTGTCAACACATAAAGCCAGTAATAATTTCAGTTTTCAAATTCATACATAATTAATGCTAACTAGACTGTCCTATTTTAATTAAGGATTCTAAAATTGGTAAATTGAACGTAATCATATTTCAGATTTTTCTATTTCAGATATATGCGGAAATTCCAAAGTTCAATATTTCCCAGTAGGCACAGAACGTTGCTTCAACGTCCAAACAACGTTGATTCAACGTCCAAACAACGTTGATTCAACGTCCAAACAACGTTGATTCAACGTCAGAATGTTATTTGAACGTTGAAGCAATGTTGGAATATAACGCTACGTGTCTGGGGTTACTACCGCAGAGGGTCAAATTAAATACAACGAAAAACTAGACGCGCACATCCGGGAACACCAAAGTATCCGTAAACACCAAAGTATCCGTAAACACCATTGCCTTGCACACAGACCCGCTACCTACGAAAATTTAAAGGTTCATTCCCGTAGAGAGTCTGTTCACATTCGTAATTTCTATAGTTTGACATTTTTTCAAATACATTAAGCGTGGTGAAAGAGCAGGTGAAACTTTGTGGTAGAATTGATGCGGCAACAAAAAAATGAATTTTCTCCATTTCTCCGAAGAGACTACTTCACGGGAAATTAACGGCGAAACAGACATTCTGCACAGTGAGTATACTAACGAACAATAAACGTGAAGTAATACTCTGGTACAGAAATGTGAACACCTATTGTGTTGATTATAGCTAGTCATTATTCTTTGGATTCTTCCAGAAGAAAGATACAGCGAAGTGAAGGATAGTAAGCTTCTTGTAATTTACCCCCATCGGACATTTTTTAATTTTCGGACACTAGAAAAGCGTCGACTTCACCCCTCGGACAGCGAAAATTACCACGGGACTTGAAAAATTTACCCCTAAGAATGGCCCAATTTCATGTTTTTACCAGACATACGGATGACCCATATCCTTCCCTGCACAATATGTGCTTGTAATCTTTTGTAATTAATTGTTTTTTTGTAGGTATTGAAGGTATGGAATTATTCTCTTCGAAAATCTAATAAATGTTACTTACTTCTATGAAACACCTCATCCTGACCATCACCACATCCTGTTCGGTAATGGTATTGCACTGCATATTGTAAGATGGCTTTCCCGTGTGTTTTAATCACACCTCTCATTTTATTCTTGACCAATTTTCGTCTCATTGTGTTTTCTTCTTCTTCCACTTCTTCTCTCGAGAAAAGAAAAGCGGTGGTATCCTCACATCCAATCAAAAGTTCTTCTTTTAATTTTTCTTTCAATGTTTTATGGTGATTAATCTGTCTTAAAAAATACTGAAATCAGGTAAAAGTTAAAATTGCTCCCACGTCCAAGAAGCCACTCACTCACTTTTTGTCTCTTTCGTCAACGTGTCAACTTGGTTTCTACATATTAACTGTTTTTAAAGTGCCAATCATTTCGCTTGCAACAGACATAAATTAACTACTAGAGGCGGATACAGAAGGTACTCAAAACCTTTGACGGAGAGTGTTGTTCACTTCCACATAAGGAATATCATTCGCCGTCAAAACCTTTAAGAAACTTCTGCATGTATCCGTCACTAAACTACTGCGCCTAAAATGCAATCAAGTTTATTATACAGTTGAACCCATGTAATTCGAACTCCTATAATTCGAAAACTCATACAATTCGAACAAAATCTTCGGTCCCGTCCGACTTAATCAAACTTAATCACACTCCTATAATTCGAAAACTCAGGTTCAACTGTAAATCCAAAAACTAAAATTCTTTCTTCTCCAATTTAGTAAAAATGGTTATGCCACTGAGTCACCAAAACACCAAGTCTTATCAACATCAAACAGTTAGATGACGTAACCAGTTTCATTCAAAAATGAAGTGTTTAAATTGATATGATCTCACACACACACTCCTCTATTTCTCTCAGCTATCCGTTTTTCGAGCAGTCACACAGCATTGCACAACATTGTTTCAAACGCCCATATAACTTTCCGACGTTAAAACAACAATTCCGTACCTACTAGTTATAACAACAAAAATAAATCGCTCGATCGATCGATAATAACGAAAACTTATACCTTGAAGTGTCAATACCTCAACCTCAACCTTTACTTCATCCGACTAAATGGATGAGAGTGAGAAGAATTAGTAATCAGGCGTTATTATATCAAGATATCATGTTTAGGGTAAACAAATCTCCTTGCTGTTTCATATTCAAATGTATCCCATTTCTGTTGTCTCCGTACTCTACCCAACGTCCTTTCAACATCCAAACACCGCTCGGATGTTATAATAATGTTGTTTCGACGCTGAAAAAACATCATGTGTCTGCTGGGTATATATTGTTTAGATGTCCTGCGGATGTCTCACATCTCAAAGATCACACACTCCTTTAAGTAGAAAGACTCAACACGAGATTAAAGCTCCACTCCACGAGATTCTTCTACACTGTAAAGAAAATGTATACCGTTAAAGAAAAGCATCAGTAGTAGGGAAAAGTTTGTTTTTCTTTTCTAAATTAGATATTGATATTTTCTAAAGAAAAAAAAACTGCTTCCTTAGTTAAGGCGACACTGATTTACATAACAGTGCTATATCCCGGCGGCACGGAACGTTTTTTAACGTCAGAACGTTATTTGGACGTTGATAAAACATCATGTGTCTGCTGATATATTGTAAGTTGCAGAAATCGAATGAAAAATCAGTAGGTGTTTATAAGATTCTTTTTCTCTAACAGCAGTTAAGGTACAAATTAAGTTAGCATCGGATTTAGTTGCTATAGGTAACGGATTAACAAAAGTTCTTCGCAACAATTATACTGCAAAGCTTAGCAAAGACGATGTAAAATTGTAAACAAGTAGGGTGGTATGAGCCCCCCCCCCCCCCTAGTAGTATGCGTGATTAGGCTTTTTTTCGTTGCGGGAATTTCGAAAAAAGAATTTCGTTAATGCGTGAATTGATGGATGGCTTGCGTCACCATCTAAAAGTATACTTGCAAACATAGAGCATATAAATATGTGAGACAATCTAACCAGATGGTGAAATTTCTATTCATAATTTATTCATGACGTAATCTTTTCCTACGAAAACATCTGGAGTGTTTGCCACTTATTGTTTAATTGTTAAATATTAGTGACAATTATGCAACTTTTATTAGGATTTGTCGACGAATAAATAGGAGATTCAGGGACGAGTTTATGGATATCATGAATCAATACGCTAAAACTTTAACGACGCATACACAAAAATGACCCACACTTGATTGACCCACTCAAAGCCAATTTGACGGTTTAAAAGACAGTCAGACTGTCGAGTCAAAAGTATGCTGAGGTTGCAAAACGCTTGCAGTTTTTTTAAACCAATCAAGAATAAACAATAGCGCGCGTTATTTCAGTTGATTGTTTAGAGTTAGCCAGCAATATAATGTCTTCTTTTTATAATCGAAAAAGCAAAGACCAGAAAATTTGTAATGCGTTGACTCACAAATGATAAAAAAGTTTGGAATGAAAGGTCCGAGAATGTCTGTGTGTTGAATCAAGAAACAACAACTCGCATTTCTAAAGCAGTTCAATACATTTATTTTATGAAGCAATCAACGCTCTTCTTTTGCACTGCTGATTTAGCATATGGTCTTTTAACCCAGTAAATTACCTTTAACTTGAATCAAGAGAAACTGCACCTCGCATTTCTAAAACAGTTCGATACATTCATTTTAAGCCAATCAACTGTTCTTGTTTTACACTGCTGACTTAGCATATTGTGGTCTTCTAACCCAGCAAATTACCTTTAACAAAGGCCTCTTTAACATCCATATGATACTATTGATCAACAACCAACCAATGCCAATCGATCTATAAAAAACATGGGGTTGAGTCAACTTTCAAATAATAGCAAAAAGAAATATTATGGATTGTAACATTTTGTTCACGTGACCTTGAGAAAGTTAAAGATTATATTTCGCCTTTTTATGAAGGTATCAGTTACTTTGTCATTCTATCTTTTAATGTTGCAAGTTTTCCTGTCATCAATTTCCTTTAAACGAACTATCTTACCCAAGATTTTTTTTTTCTAATACAAATATTTAAAGAATTTGTAATTATTTTGACGGGGCCTGAGATGAACCTTGATTCCGATCATTGCATATAGATAATTTGCTTTCAAGATTCGTAAACGGTTTTCCTATGTCACAAATTTATATTTTCAAGGGGCCAGACAGTGTGGAACCCTGTCTCTATAACCCTCTGAAATCCTTGCCCACTCGACCCCTTCCCACTGGCAACGCAAGTGGAAACATTCGCTCAGTATAGGCCCATTCTTTCACCCCAATGGAGAAGAGTAACCCTAGGTGGATGATGTTTTCTCTCCTCACATTAGTAAAAAACAAAGAATTACAAAAAAAAACCCACAACAAAAACATTGGTGCATTTGTTTCAATGACCCTCGTAAACCCTGTAAAATTTTAAACCCATGGGTAAACTCAAGATTTATCTGGTTTAAAATGTTATGTGGTAATTGTTTCCGACACGATAAAAAAGCTCTGAAGGTCGGGAAGATTCAAACTTCAGAACTTTAGCGTGGGCGGCCGCCAAACAGCCATCGGAATATCAAATAAACTCAAGGTAAGCGACCTACCGGACGTGAGGGCCTTTCAAGGTTCTGACAAAGCCCGGTACATCGTAAAAGTGGGAATTTGAGAAAATTTAGAAAATCTTTGCTAAAAAGGGTGAGAAATAGCCGAAAAATACACTGTAAGAGTCGGTTTTCTTCAGCAAATTTCGGTCCGATTTTGAAACCCAAATCTTTGTCTGAACGTACGGTAAGTACGATCAAGTGCTCTGATTTTCATTGTTTCTACACCCTGATTAACTAAGAAACTTGTGCATCTCTTCTGGGATTGTATATTCATTGCATAATCGTTTGTTGTCATCCCTGACAACTCAACTCAGTTATGGTCATTAACAGCTTAACACTATCTCTTTAAAACTAACATTTTGCGATTTATTGTCGTGGGAATAATGCTGTATATTGCTGCAATAAAGTGCCTCAACGAAGCACTAGAATTTATATACTTGAGTTGAGATTTCTTGAGTACCCTTGTAATAAAATGCAGAGGTGTACTACCCTTTTCTCACAACCTATTTTATTAATTGTTGCTATTCAAATCCCGATCTTGTTGTTGTTCAACCTCGTACCCAGGGCGATAAGCTTTCTGACATTAGATATGACGCTTCTTAGTAAACGCTGACGTAAACGTTGGCTTCCTATTTTCCAGATAACCTATTTGTTCGCCCTGGAATTGAGGTGTTGGTTGTTGTTAATATTTTTGTCTGGTTAAAGAAACATGTTTTTTGAAATGCCCCATTAATATGTGAGTTTTTTCAGAGGGTCATGTTCAAACTTTTGAGGTTGTGGCAATTTGAGACCACTCAAGTTTTCCGTAAAGTCTTGTTAAACGAGTTTTGGAGGACGAAAGCATAGAGACAAGGATTTGTCTCTTTTATTCAAGCAGTTTGTAATAAAAAACGACGTGGTCTCTAAATTGGAAGATAAGTTCTCGTGGACGATTCACGACCTTTGCAAATTACATACAGTATACAAAATCCTTTTTCCACAGCAATTCCCAAATCCTGAAGGAATATTCCCAAATTGAGCGGCTTTAGACAGAAATTGCGCAGGGTATGAAAGAATACACGTGCGGCGGGGTAACCTGAAAATGAGTTAAAATTTGTATGGTGGTAAAAAAATGTCCGTCCAAAGGGTTAATTTGATACGCTCATCTCCAGTTGAAAATCTAAAACATCCAATAGGGTAGATCATGCGAATCTTTACACATCTTCCTCCTAGTCTCCCCATACATATTTTCTTTTTTGGAACAAGTTCATTAAAGTAGTGGTAAATAAGCTGTAGGTGATAATAAGCCAGACAACTAAGTTTTAAAAAGAAAAAGGATCAACTGGGGTGGAGATTTTAGCCTCATTTTTTACCAAGAAGTACCAAGTTTTGGACTAAAGAATTACCACAATATCATTGATTATTTTCTCCTATATGATCCTATATATTATATTAGTGCATAGCTTAACCTTAGTCCCGTGGGAGGGGGGGGGGGTACTTATGAAGAAAAAGGTACGGGAATGTGCCGCTGAACAAGGTCCCTTTTTCGGCTTTCATGAATCCCTAGTAGGGTCGCAAAAACACGAAAACTTAAAATCCATCCCTCGTATGTAGGGTCCCTTTTTTGAAAATTTGAAAAAAATCTGGAAATTTAGGATTTTCTGGAATTTGAATCACATTCAGGGTCCCTTTTTCACGACTTTTTGCAGGGCAGAAAATTTTAAAAATCAGCCTTCCTAGATTGGCTAAAACAAGCTTCTTTCAATGCAAATGACCAAAACATTGTTTCTACTGTGACGCTAGTTTTTTTGTGATTCTCTAGTTGATATATATATAGTACATATTTTAACATTTTAAGTCTTGTTTTTTTGCCAAGTGTGCTTTTTGACCGAGGTGGCCTAGATTTTGTAAATTTCACCGGGGTGGACAGCTTTTATTTCAATTTCTGACTTGGGTGGAGATCACTCAGGTTCAATTGCCTGGGTTAAGTCATTTCTTCACATCACTGGGGCTTAAATTTAGGCTATTTTAGAGCATTTTTTTCATCGGGGCGGATCTGACCGGGTCACTGATTCAGGGGTGTTACTTTGAATTGCGCATTATATTAGGGGGAGGATTTATTATTGTAATTGTTGAAAATTGAAATTGTACCAATTAAATCTTAAAGGTGCTAAATTGGACATTAAATAAGGCTCTTGGGGGAAACCTTTCTCAATTAAAACTTTTATTAATGTGTAATCGACTCTAAGAGGTACAGTATTTTTGTACAATATATGAAGAACTGTAACACATTGATTCCTCTCTGGCTCATATTTGGTTTGGTTTTTCTTAGTGTTGGGTAAAAAAATTTGTGATGTTTCTTTTTATAACATAACTAACTGCCAAGCCAGTGTTGCATGCCGCCGCTGGCTCGACTTTAGAGCAGACCCTGAGGCAGACCTTTATACGTTACACAGTGGACCGTACTAATTATATTGCTATGTTAATCCGTTTCACGGTGGTCTGTCTTGCTCGGGCGATTTACGGCATGCAGCAAATTACCGTAAAAAATGCACACCGATAGCACTCATCTGAGCATACTCATTCA
>JAUJPO010041112.1:0-13681 GCA_032270745.1 Tiaropsis multicirrata
ACAAAGTAGACATTTGTCTAATCTCGTTTTGCCTACAAGATGTACAATTTGCTTAAGAAATTACGCAATCAAAGAGTTTATCAGTAACATTTTTCTTTTATACTTTATCATGCTGCAAGTTGTTACATCGAGTATCGTGTATTGCATCATAACATATGTTTCAAAATGTAAAAACTCAATTCGGTTTTAAAAAGATTGGTTACTTTCCTTTTTTCCTGGGGGGTGGGGGGGGGGCACTCAAGGTTAGTGACCTACCGGACGTGCGGCGCTTAAGAGTAGGTTTTTCGAGGTTCTGACGAAGCCTAGGTATGCCCAGGTGCACTGAAAGGGTGGGAAATTTGAGAAAAGTTTGAAAATCTTTGCTAAAACTGGGGGGAAATGGCCGAGAAATGCACTGTAAGGGTCGGTTTTCAGCAAATTTTGCAGTGCACTGTAAGGGTCCGATTTTGAAACCCCAATTTCTGTCCGAACGTACGGTAGTTTCGAGATCGAGTGCCCCACGGGCCTTTTTTTGATCATCCGCTACCCTAATTTTTTAAAATAAATTTATTTTTTATTTTATTTGAATAACCTATGAGCTTGTTTATACGTTGCAAACTGGCTATCTAAAAAAATTAAACAGAATGGTTAAAAAAAACGAGATTTAAGGTTGTAAAATAGGGTTTTAGTGACATTTAAACCAAAATAACTTCCTGGATTTTTAAAAATTATGTGATAGCCAGTTTGATCAATGTGAAAGCACATATAAAGAATGCGTGGGGAAAAATTTCAGAGCCTAAAGATAAAAATTAGGGTAGCGGAAGAAACAAAATGTCCTAAAAAGAACCATTTTCTTGGAATTTCATTAATTTGATGCGAGTTATTCCTGATAACTTCGCATAGTCAAAACAATTAACCTTTTATGTAGTGACAGAAAGAAGAAAAAACCATTCAAAAATGTTTATCAAAACTAGAGATATTTACTTTTAAAAACTCATTATATAATACTCAAGCAACTGAGGACTGTACTGAAAATATCGCACTCCCGGAAAGGTTTACGATATTTTTTTTATTTTTGATGATTTTTAGATTTTTTGTATCTCCCCTGGTTTTGGAAACGTGCGATCACCTTTGTTCAATTGGGTCGGAAAGTAATGTCTTTCGCAAATATACAATGTCTTTTTACTAATCTGTTCTTGGAGTTTTTGGTCAACTATACGACCTTTGGTCGGTTAACGTTGTGTTGCAGGGTTATTCTTTGTCCATTGTTTTCAGTTTTGATGATTTTTTCAGTTTTTATTTTACAGTCTTTTTCGCCATTTCTCTTTATTGTTGCGAGAGAGATGTTTGACGTCAAAATGAATAAGACAAAATGAAAGCCCAAGCTACCTTAAGTAAGTAGGACGGAGAGCTCTAGGACGGGTTGGTTTGATGTCGAAGTTGACGTCGACGTCGACGTGGGAACTTCATTAAGAGCCATTTTTTTAAGAGTCTGTAGGGTGTGATACCTTACCATCACAGATTTGGCTGAAATTTTCACCAAATGACCTTTTTAGTAAGAAAATAAGATCCTGAAAATTTCAGCTTCATATCTCAAGTGGTTTTTGAGATATGGGCCTTGGAAATTTCGGGATTTTCAAAAAATTGAAAATTTTTTGTCTGGACTAATCTTTAAAGCCAACTTTGAGACTCTATAACTTTTTTTCTGATTATATTTGGGTCCTGATTTTTTCAGAGCTGTTAGTACTCTCAAAAGTGAAGGAAAAAATCAAAAATTGGGTTGCTGAAAATTTTTCAAAATTTTTTTAAGACCCCCAGCAAAGTGTCTTAAAAACTGCGAAAAAAAAGTTTGGAGCCGTTTTTTGCCCAAATTTCTGACTGACTGGCAAGGTTTTGTCACTTTAATTGAATTGGAACTCAGAAAACTAATACTTGTGATGAGGAAAAGTGAAAATTTAGACCTTTTGTGCCCATAACGGCTTCCATAATGGCGGCCAAAATAGCTCTTGCCAAGAAATTGTCCGAATTTTGCCCATTTTCAAAGGCCCGTAGAAAATTTTGCCTCCAACAGATTTTTCTGAAATTTTCAGGAAAGGTAGCCCAGACCCTCTACTTCCATGCCTAAAAAGATCTTGATGGGGCCTCGAACCCTCTTACAGTTATGAAGTATCAAAGTTGACCAAAAATCATCAAATAAATGTGCGAATACTCTCATTGATATGGATGATGAAACTGAGATACACCTCTTAATGAAGTAATTTTTCATTACATATCGAAGCTTATGATAATATAAGAACTGTGTATAATGGTTTATAAAGATAAAATGATCATGGATAACTACATTACTATAAAATAGCTATGATAATACTATGAAAAAGCAATGAAAAAGAAATTGAAAAGATGTTCAGTTCATGATATTTTTTTGTGATAAAATTTTGTGTTGTTCAATGTCATTGATGGGCTTGTACAAAATTTCTTTCAAATTATCAAACCTGTTAAAGCAAACAAATGATGTTAACAAACAAAGAAAAAGGCAGCATCCTCAAAAATTATTTCTTGTATTCAAAATTCAGAACAAAACGTATCGCGAATTTTCGTACACTTACTTTTTTAATAATATTGTATCAATAATTACCCTCTAAGAGTTATTTTTGATAGATAGACTTTAAAAATAATATTATAAGCAACACTCTTCTATTGCACTGGCATCATGAGTTGAGAAGACAAGATGAAGTCTACGGTCAATGTCTGGCTCGTTCAACTTGAGATGAACCTCGTCCCTAGAGATCCAAAATTGACTCACTCGTTCTGGCCAAGTGTAGTAGCTACCAGTTTTCGATAGAAAGTTTATCTCAAGTGAATCATCATCAATAGCAACCACCTGACCAACAAGGTGCTCAAGTCGATTTCCTTTACGCTTTTTGTTCTCAAGAGCCAAGCAAACAAAATTGTTGACGTTTATCTCAAAATGGGACTTTATCTTTGTGATTGTATCAGCAACAGCCTCTTCCAACAAATTGCATTCTGGGGCTGGTTCATCTTCAACCTCATTGGTTTCTTGTTCCGTATACTCTGATGTAGAAACTGGTTCACCACTCTCCTGTAATAAAAATGTATAGCTTCATCATAATCAAGACAGTTGATAGGTTTAATCTGAGATGCTACTGAGAAAGAAAATAGAAAATCACAAATGATACCAATATCTCGCAAAATAAATACTTCAGTTGGAATCATGCATGATATGATAGAGCCTTTTAAAGAAAGAGGAAGGTCAATGGTTTTAACGTTTGTTAAAAAGTTTACCTTTGGCATGCTACGAGCAAGACGGCTGAATGCACCAGAAATCTGTTCCTTTGTTAACCATTGATCTGGAGTGAAGACTCTCTTGTTTTGATTATCTCGGATTGCTCTCATCTTAAGTACAACAGCATCAGGTGTTGCTTTTTTCCCACCTGCGCCAGCCATTCCTCTTTTGAATTCATTTAGGATAAATTCACGCTGGACTTCATTGAATTTTGTGAATGACCTGTGTGGGAGAGCCCATCCAAACTTATCAACCTCCTTGAACAATGAACAATTTTCAACAGCATCCGAACGTGGAAATAACTGAGATGGTTGGTTTTGTGAAGTTATGTTGTGGGATGCTTCATGCATTAGTTTGGCATAATGAACCTTCACAGAATCAATACTGGACAAATTTGATGAATGAAAATGATGATCGTTTGATGCAATGTGGATATTCAACTCTTCATCACTATGAAAAGTATCAATGCAACCCAAGTGTGAGCAGAAAAACAGATTACACAACACTCTATCAGACCTTTTCTTTGGTTTAAAACAAGACACATTCTGGACATCAGAAAACTCACTAACAACACTCAAACCAGAAACAAATGATAAATCATGAAATGACTCATACCTGCCAGCACCACAGTCAAAATACCTCCAAAAAATCATACCCTGGTCATGGAAACGTACAGAATGAAATGATTGAATATCTTTTATCTTGCTATGGGTGATCCTACATTTAGACTTTTCAATGTCAGCAACAGAAACCTTCGTGTTCTTAGGGCCACCCTGATGTAGGATTCCTTTCTTTATATCAGCAGCAGAAATACAATCGTTTCCAGAATGAACATAAGCATTAAGGTATCGTTTTGCAACTGCACTGTCTCTGTCAGCCTGATCTTTGCCTTTTTGAGGCTCATTATAGTCATGGCGAAGCAGTTTTATATCAAGAGATTTACAGATTGAATATTCAATTTCAGAAACTGAATTTCCTGCATAGCAAGATGCATTATCAGATTTACGGTACAAGCTGTCAATGTTTGGAAAGTCTTTTTTGAATTCCTTTATGACATAGTCTGCAACGCATAATGTTTCTAATACATCTTGATCGCATCTTGTTAGTGCAGTCAAGTAGGTTTGCTTAGTCAAATCATTGTTTTGGTTTTTTGTCAAGAATACATCAACATGAAGTGACATGCCCTTTTTGCCAAAGTAGTCACGTTGACCCTCTCGAAAATTTGATGGTAAGATCTTTTGTGCCCAATCGCTCAGCCAGAATGCAGTTGTAGAAGAAATGTTATCCATAGCATATTGCTTAGCCTCCTCTTGCTTTACACCCCGAATGATGTGCTTCATCCAAGATAGCACCTGATTTATGCCCTGGTTGACATCATACACAACTTCATCTTTTACATCATCTATAGTTATTTTCTCTGCATACTGTCTCATTTGGTCTAATGCCTGAATTAAACGAAAACAGTCCTTGCAAACTTCGTCATGAGAGCCGTGATCATGTTCCGGTTGAAAGTCATCATCAGTGGGATGGTAAAGTGCGAATGAAAGGCAATGGGTTCCTATTGGGTTTTCTTCTGTGCAGTGCAATGGGTATTTAAGTTTCAGGTATCTTTTTGATTCTTCCAAATCACTTTTTATCTGAGCTTTAGTTTTTGATTCAATGTCAAATTTGTTTAACTGTTCAATCAAAGTTTGGAAACCTTTCAGACCATCTGAAGTTGTATTGTCGAGTCCTGCCATTGCATGGCGTTGACCAGGTTTGATTGCATCGAGTATTCGCCACAATGTGCTGTCTGACAGTGGATTGAAATCAAAATGGCGACAATGTTCTTTGTATTCAGATATTGTATGTGCCTTTGATAATGTGAGTATGGCTTTCGGTAGTAATTGTTTTGATCCATCTGTAAAGTCCAGCGTACTAGTGCCATAAGCAACATCCTGGATAAGATTTGTCTCAAACAGAAAATTCACAAAGTGCTCAGCAGATTTCAAGTTTAGTTTATTTTTGGTGAATGGCTTGTCAGGTTTTAGATTAAGTGCACCAAAAGATTCAGTCCATTTACGAGCTTGCTGAACTCTATTTCTAGTACAGGAGAATATTTTCATTATTTCTGCAGTGGAGTAACTCTCTTTTGGGATCGCAGACAAAATGAGAGTTCTTTGTTTTTCAGTCTCAGCTTCTGTGAAAGCCTTATGTAGAAACTTCAAACTCTCTGGTATGATATCATTGTCACCTTCAGAATCCGAAGAAAAAAGTTCTTCAAATTTATCTGCTTGGCCAGGTGCCACCATTTCAGCGTAATTTCTTTTGCAAGATTCAATGTACTCTCTATACTTTCGTTTCTGGTACCTTAAAGTTGAGTCAGCCAAATCATCAATAGGTGTTGTCAATCGAAATTTCAGTGGTGAATTATCTGCTGGTGACTGCTCAAGAAATGAATGAAATTCATCGACACTGGTCATTGAATAGTCAGGATCATCATGGTCACTTTCTTCAACATATGTTGCTGCCTTTCGATGGTTAGTACATAGATTGCCAAACATTGGAAATTGCAAAGGATATGAAGAATTGATACTCTCGTATACTGGCATAGAAGCTGGTCTTGATCCTGTGACTTTCTTTCCAGTAGTTCTCCAGTTTGTAGCAGTCTTTGGATGTAAGGGATGAACACAAATTTGTGGTGATTTCCATAAAGTCCCTAAGTGATAGCGGTGATAAGCACAGATCTTTCCATCGTCTGATATTGCTTTATGGGCTCTGGATTCTATCATTGCTTTTTCATTGACTGAGTATGAATTAACTTGAATTTTTTTGTCAATGTCCTCAGTCTTGAAGATCCCATCATCTCCTTTCTTCGAAGGCCCACATACTTTAGAAAAAAGATAACAATCTTTGTAGTGCTGGTTTGCATTCAACATCTTGCTGCTTCAAAATCAAATTGAAGAATGAAAAAAAAACAAGAATCATTCTATTTTATTTACTTTGCAACATTTTTTTTTCCTTTTTCAATTTTTTTCTTCTTCTTTTTTCCTTCTTTTTTTCTTCTGTTTTTCTTCAGTTTTTCTTCAGTTTTATTCATTCGTTGAATAAAAGGTTGAATGGAAATTGCAAATAGAGCCAAAAGAACATTTCTTTTAAATTCAGCATATGATATCTTTTTCTTTATTATTTTATACCTTGACTTTTTATTACGTTAGATGGTCGAATGAATGAAAAATGAATGAATGAATGAATGAATGAATGAATGAATGAATGAATGAATGAATGAATTACTAAAGACATTAGATAAGAATTATTTAACCAGTGTCTTATTTTCAACTTACATTACTTTTATCTTCATTATGTGATTTCTTATTGGTGTATAGTAAGATTACGGCAATAGCTGATAATCCGTTCCAGAGGTGATTTTTTGTCAACTTTGATACTTCATAAATGAAAGAGAATTTGAGGCCCCATCAAGATTTTATGAGGCATTAAAGTAGAGGGTCTTGGGCTACATTTCCTGAAAATTTCAGAAAAATCTGTTGCAGGCAAAACTTTCTACGGGCCTTTGAAAATGGGCAAAATTCGGATAATTTTTTGGCAAGAGCTATTTTGGCCGCCATTACCCGGTAAACACGAAGACGTCTTTAGCACGTCTTTTCTCGTCTCTAACTCGTCAGGACGTCTTGAGACCAGTTTGAAACGTCTCGGAGACGTCTCATCTGGTCTTACTTGGGACGAGTTGAAATGTCGGTTTGATGATACGTCTCTGAGACGTCATTTTCTCGTCTTTCAAAGCCGAAATTTTACTCAGTTCAATCACGTTTCAATGGTTCGTCTTAGAGACGTCTCATCTCGTCTCCCCTGGAACAAGTTAAATGTCGGCTCGATGAAACGACTTTAAAACGTCTTTTTCTCGTCCATCAAATACTAGTTTTTAATTAGCCCGCAATTAAGTTTTAACGGTTTGTTTTCAAGACGTTTCATCTGGTTTTCCCTGGAAACAAGCTATTATATCAAGTAGATGATACCTCTGGATGATACATTAATGATCCTTTTTTACATGAAGTGTTCGTGCTTTTGCGGCCGCTGAGGGCCGAACATAACAACTGCAAAATTATACGCACTTTTCTTTCGGCCGCGAAATTACAACTCTGCAAAATGCAATTTTGGGGTAAAGAAAATGCGAGATATTAAAACGAACGTGAAAATTTCATACAAATACCACGAAATTGTCATGCATTACAGGCATAGTATAAAGTACGATATGTAGTGCGCTCGGCCGCGCGTGCGCGATGTTCCGCCATCGAAAGAAATACTCGTCTTTCCGAGACATGTACGAGACGAGTTGAAGCCGAGTTATCGGTAGTCTGGGGAGAGTTATTTATGCGGGGGTAATATTAATTACTTTTTTCCATTTTTTATGAAAATTGCAAAGAATATTAGGTTTTTTTAATTAATTCTACGTTCATACATTTATTTCGAAAGTAATTTGAAAAATACTACATGATTGCAAAAGGAATTTAATGAAAACTATGCCAATATCTATGCATATTAAAAAAGAAAATACCCGCGTCTACGTTTCACAGTTTCACAGTGTGTGCTTCGCAACGACTTTTCAAACAAAGAGAGATTCAACGACGAGAACCAACGAAGAAAGAGTGAAAAGATTTCAACAAAAGCCAAAGGTAAATTATTCTAATTATTTCAATTATTTATGGAAAATAAAATATAAGTTAGCCTTGTGTTGCATTTTAGCCTAAGGTTTCCTTGATATAGTGAAAGTAGTATGTTCAAAGTCCAAACCTAAAGTGTTTTTTTCGTTTCTCTTGTTGGGGGCTAGAAACCCAACACTGTGATGTGGTTTTGAATTCTATGGTAATGTTGATTGGACTTGACTACTGGTAGGGGAACAGATAGTCATTCTTCAAGACTGCAAGATTCTTCACATGGAGGGGGGGGGGGGGAGGATGAAAAATAAAAGATAAGAGCTTTAACCGTCGATAAAAGTTGAATTATAATGGTTTGAAGTTGCTGCTCTCCTATGAGAAGAAAAGTCGGGAAAAGTGGGCTGTTTCATGGAAGTGGTGAGATGTACGGGCTGTACGGGTGTTATAGTTGACTTTGGCGTATTCCCGTACAGCCTGTATACATGTACGTACGGGCTGTACGGGCGTTAAGGCAAATCTAATTATTAGTGTCGTCTGTACACGCCCGCACATGTACAGGCGACACGGAGAGTCCTGATGATACACTGCACTACTCTGCCATACTTTGCACTGTGTATTTTGCCGAAATGCAATATAAACTCAAAATGAAACCACGGTGATAAAAAGGTACAAATCTTACATATTTTAAGCACGAATGCCGTAATGTTAAAAAAAAAGCTGTGAATTTAAACTTTTCGGTTACTATGTTTACTTTGACTACATCTCTTGTTCAAATTAAGGCAACAACAAAGAAACAAAATGCACGTTGATTCTTTTGATATTCTTCGTTCAATTTTAACTGATTCTTATTACTTTAATAAGTAATTTGATCTGCAACTTGTTGTTGCTTTTTCATTTATGATTGATCAACATGGTTCAAGTGAATAACAAAACACAGTTTATAGGGCTGACCGATTTTGTAAAATATAAACAAAGGAAATAAGGCAAGTGCAAAGTATGGCAGAGTAGTGCAATGTATTGCACCTCGTGACGGTACATTATATACACCATATACATTTGTAAGGCGTTGTTTTTAGTTACTGTGGTGTGGTGGAAAAATGTACGATGTTTTGGCATCCTAAGGCGGACGGCAATCACAAATATCCTTCTTCCTTTCGCGTCACCCAACCGACTAAAAAGAATCAAGCAAAATAGGGTCGGGAAGTCATTGAATCCCAGTTTTCAGAGGATTACAGATCTGCACTTGAGATTATTTTCAACCAAATCAAATCCTGCACCTAATGAAAAATTTTACCAGCAAAAAAAAATTTGAAAATGAAAAAAAATGTGAGAATTCTTTTCTTTTCATTTTTCGAAGTACTAAAAGCTGCAGATTTAAGGATTTAAGTAGCTCAATTTCCTTTACATAAGTTTCGCTTCTAGCCCTACGGGCTTCACATTCAATGACACTGACCGACTCGTATTTTCAATGTGATGTGAAAAGACTCAAAATGAAGATATTTGTAATTGACGCCTAAGAGGAGCCTTCCAAACTCAAACTTGCCATGGAAAACATTGTTTGGACATTTTGCTTTTGAACTATTGCGAACTAATCAAACCGTATTTTTTATGGAACTCTGTCGAACTTAGTAGAACTTTGTCGTCCAATTAATGTTCAATTAAGATTTGTCGTCAAACATCAAACACTCACACTTCTCTAATAATTTAAAGTTTGATTAGGTTTGATTAATTTAGTCTAATTTATCTGGAACGGATGTAGAGGCAGGTTATATATAGAAATCGAATTATAAATTCAGTACTTTACAAAGTATAACCAAATAGTCAAGTGCAGTCAACCATTACCTAACTTAGTACAAAATGAATTTTAAAACATTAAAAACAGCAAAGTGTTATTAAAAGTTGTTGCAGGCTTTATAGTGAGTGCTCACTTTCTCGTTTCAGTAATGTATGGCTTCTCGGTTGAAGAAATGGAGGAATAAGCAAAAAAGGATTAATCAATATCTTGAAGACAGTGATAATGAATTTGAGATTCCCTCGGATTTTGTGAACAATAATGTTGCATCACCTCATAGTGAGGAAAATGAGCAAGATGATCATCAAAACTGTGACATGGAAACTGATAATGATGATGATGATGATATAGCTTTTGATGATGATATTTATGATTATGTCCAGTCAAGTGACAATGAGGGTGAATACTGTGAAGGTGTAGGTGATGATTTGCAACCAGTAAATGAAGATGTTGAAGCCAGTTTGAACCAGTCACTGGCAAAATGTGCCCTTGATAATGGATGGACACATAACTCTATAGATCAATTGCTAGCTGTTTTAAGGAATCATGGTCATGAAGAGCTTCCAAAGACTGCTAGAACTCTTCTAAAATGCCCACGAGAAATTGGTATATCAAATAAATGTGGTGGCGATTATATATATCTTGGGCTTACAGATAATATTTCGAGAATTTTGTATGATAACCCAACAGAGAATGATGATACATTAGAACTTTTGATTAATGTAGATGGTCTTCCTCTTTATAAATCAAGTCCAAAGTCTGTCTGGGGTATTTTATGTGTATTGAACAACTCTGAAGTTTTTATTGCTTGCCTTTACTATGGCAAGAAAAAGCCAGACCCAGTCGATGAATATTTGTATGATTTCCTTTTGGAATGGAAAGAGATTAGAGAAAATGGAATTTTAATTGCAAATCGAATTTATCGCTTTAAGATAAAAGCTTTTATGTGTGATGCTCCAGCACGAGCATTTTTGAAGGGAATTGTTTATCATACCGGATATTATTCATGTGAGCGTTGCACTATTAAAGGGGAATATGATGGTCGAGTGATTTTCAATGAATTTCCTGAAGAACTTGAATTAAGAAATGAAGAAAAGTTTTGTCAGTTTGATTACCCAGAGCATCAAAGAACTGTTTCTCCCTTGGTGGGTGCAGAAATCTCTTTGATCAAGGGTTTTGTTCTTGATTACATGCACCTCGTTATGCTTGGTGTTGTTCGAAGATACTTGGCAGCTCTTGTTCAGCCAGGTTCTAAAGTAAGACTATCTGCAAATAAAAAAGAACAACTAAATTCCACCTTAATTTCATTAAAAGGTTGCTTGCCTTCAGAATTCAGCAGACAACCTCGACCGACAGATGAACTTCAATATTGGAAGGCTACTGAATTCCGCCAATTTCTTTTGTATGTAGGTCCAATTGTGTTGCGTGACGTTCTTTCATCCGATGCTTACGAACATTTCTTGTACTTGAGCATAGGGATTTCGATTTTGTTGAACACCAACGATGAATTTAGAATTTTAAATTTACCTTTTGCGAAAGAATTGTTGAAATGTTTTGTGCGTAACTGCAGGGCTGTTTTGGGCAATACATTTTGTGTTTATAATGTACATGGATTACTACATTTACATGAAGATGTTGAATATCATCAATGCTCTTTGAATGACATTTCTTGTTTCCCGTTTGAAAATCATCTACAGAAGGTTAAAAGATCAGTACGAAGTAGACATAGTCCATTGGCCCAAATATGTAAGAGGCAACAAGAAAAGTTTGGTTTTCCTTTACAAAAGTACACTCGTTTCACAAAAATCAAAGCCAATTCCTTGAAGGATGGCGTGTTTTATGATGGAGAAAATGTATTGTTTGTCACAGAAAAAAGAGGTGAACAATACATGTGTGATGTATTCAAAAACTATCAAATGCATGATGTTTTTACCAGTCCCTGCTCTTCAAGAACACTGAACATTTTACTTTTGAGAAACAATTTAAGACCACATTGTCAGCGGGTAGTAACTGAAGATTGTTTTTTGAAAAAAATGGTATGCATACCAAATAGGGAAGGAAAATGTTTGTTTCCTTTACTACATGAAATAGAAAGACACTAGAATATTATCATTTTCTATTTGATATATTATTCATTTTATCGTTGTGTAAAATAGGAAGGTATAATAAATTTCCAAAAAGGCTAGGTGTTCTAAGATTTTATGAGCCTTATTATTAAAAGAATTGCTTATTTTTTAGGGGAATTATTTTCGTGATTTGGCCTTATAAAAAAACGATTCACTAACTTAAAGGAAATTTGAAAATACCTGATGTGTGAATATTTTTATGATATCGATAAGATAAGGTAGTGTAAATTTTTTAAATATTTTCCTTGCAGATAATTAATGTCACATTATTTTTGTTTTATGCAATTTCCAAATATTTTTTCAAGGGATTAATTAAGATCAACTAAGTTTAATGTCCTAAAATTTTGTTCAAATGTTTGTATCTTTTAGTGAAACCATGAAAGGTAGTAATAACAAAGATAATAAACCTAAAAGATCGGCTGAAGGAATCCTAAAAAGACAGAAAAATAAAAATAAAAGCAAACAAACGAAACGCAAAAATGCACTAAAACTTCTTGTAGCTGAAAAAGAAAAAACTGAAACTTTGGTAAAACACAATGAATCCTTGGAAAAAGAAAATCAATCATTGGAAAAACAAAATGAAACTCTTGAAAAGAAAACCGAAAGTCTTGAGAAACATACTGAAAGGCTGGAAAATAAACTTCAGCATGCCACTACCTTGACAGAGTGTCAACGTCAAGAATTTTCTGTTTCTTCTGTTACAAGAGGATTTCTTGTATCAAAAGTCACAACCAAAGCTTTAAAAATTTTTTTGCAGTCCTACAATGAACTAACAGAAGACGTTGTGGATGTAAGCGAGAATGTCATAGGAAAAGGTTCCTTTGGTATTGTCAAGACTGGTGTTTTAAAAAACCTTGGCGTTAAATGTGCAATAAAAATTGCAAGAAACAAATTATTTGATGCAAAAATTGAGTACAAAGTTTTACAAGCATGTAGTGGTTCAATGTTTTTTCCATTTGTCTATGGCATACTAAATAAGAATATGCTTGTCATGGAACTGATTGACAGTGGTTTTGGAGGCCCAAAAACAGTTTTCACAGCAAAACAAGAAAACCTTTTGCGTCAAG
The DNA here is from genome assembly GCA_032270745.1 of Tiaropsis multicirrata. Taxonomy (NCBI): domain Eukaryota; kingdom Metazoa; phylum Cnidaria; class Hydrozoa; order Leptothecata; family Tiaropsidae; genus Tiaropsis; species Tiaropsis multicirrata. Next base: position 12,921 of record JAUJPO010041112.1, read on the forward strand.
GCGAATGGACAAGTTTTTGCAAGGGTTTAGCAGAGGCATTGTACTTTCTGCATTCTCGAAATCTGTTGCATAATGACATTAAGTCTAATAACGTCTTAATAAAGAAAGGCTTGAATGGTGTATATCCTAAAATGATTGATATGGGCAAGGTTACTACAAGATTGCTACCACATCGTTATCGTTTGAATGAAAAACAAAAAGAAAAATATAACAAACAATACACCTACCTTGCCCCAGAACTGAGGAATAATTTTGATACCAAGACAAGTACTCTTACCGATATTTATTCTTTGGGTGTTGTTTTTGATTTTGTCGCTGATGAAGATAATGTTACTCTTCACACTATTTCGAAGCAAATGCTGTCGCTTAAACCAATCAATCGTCCAAATACTTTGAAAATATTGAGATTATTTCAAAGCTAGTTTTTTTAGTGGACAGGCTGATTCTTAGTTTATCATATTTGTTGTAGCTCTAAATTTCACTTATTGCAAACCGAATTTGACAAAGTTTAGAAACTATTTTTCAGTGTAATGTTTGATGGTTTGTGTAGTCTGATTCGTAACTTCTTAAACAATGTGGCGTCTGGATAAACTAAAATCAGTTTTTGGTCAGTTTTAGTTCCACTCCTTTCTAGCTTTTCGAGATTATGAATTAAACCTTAAAATTTGTTCAAGAACTAGTGTTTGGATCTACCCTGGTCCGGATAAACTAACCAATTTTTGGTCGGTTTTAGTTCTTTCTAGCATTTCGATTAAGAATTG
>JAUJPO010041123.1:0-18303 GCA_032270745.1 Tiaropsis multicirrata
TACAAATACCCTCAACCGCGAAATTAAATTCCGCGAAATATTTAATTTGCAAGATCTGAACCGCGAAATTAAATGCCGCGAAAATTTCTTTTCGCGAAAATGTCTTACCTTAAGGTATAGTGCTCAAATAAATAACAGACATGGAACATGGTAAAACCTAATTGGAAAATAATTTCCTGTGTATTTTATTAAGCATAAATGTTTATAATGCGAAGTGAAATTGAGGGCATGAAGACTTTTTCGTTTTTTTCCAGTTTTGTATTTTCACTCTTCATTTTTCTAAAATTGACGTCATTTTCGACCAATATAGTTGGAATGTATATACTGCTGTGACAATAAGAGGAAAAAAACAGGTTTCGAAAAATTTCACGGGGTCTTTTTTCAGGAATAAAATATGTTAACGAATTACGAATAAGTTACATGTCGAGAGCAAATCAACTGAGCATGTATGAATAAGTAATTAACGAATACTTAAAAAGCCATAATTTGTTATAGGTATCAATAGGGAGACTCGATCGCCCTTTTTCTTAAAAGTAAAGCCTCAGCAATTCTAACAAGTCTGCTTTGTCTAAGATTATATATTTTTCATTAACCATTAAGTATCTAACAGTTGTTAGATTACCTTCTGTATCTGAAGGTTCTCAAAAAGTTTGACGGAGAGTGTTGGATTTTGCTCCTTATTTGGAAGTTAAAGGTTTTGAGTATATTATGTATCCCTCTCTGTCTAACTGAATCAACCGTTTAAAGAATTCTTAAGCATTTTGTGTTTAAACAATACAGTATAGCTAAAGGGAAGTTATATTCACGTTTCGAGTTTCAAATTGGAAATTTTCGCGGAATTTTATCTCGCGGTTAATGAGATCTCTTAGTAAATATGGGCCTAATTTTAACTGAAAAGATCAAATTCAGGGGAAGAATATTTTGTAAACTGATCTTTCTGTGTTTCGCCGAATTTGATTTTCCGAATTACACCTGAATGCGCGAAATTTAATTCTGCGAAAAATTTATTATTTTTATTCAAAATTGGATTTAAAATTGGAAACGTTTTTATTTGTGGAAGCAGCATCATTAAATGGCGTTATATATTACATATTTTTTGTTAATACTTTCATGATATTTTTGGCATATTTTAAAATCAAAATTTTCATGTCACGAAAACATGTCTGCTGATGCTTGTGTCAAAGAAAAGTTGGTATAAAGGCTTTTAAAGTTTTACGGATAATGCTAAAATATTAGGTGAAATGTAAGGGTTATTTTAGAAGATGATGTCACTGACTAATGGTAATCTAAGGGAGTTGAATTATTAAATGATGTTTGAGTTATCGGAGAGATCTCATCGTTTAATGTTTGGAGTGTAATCTTGTTATTAAAGAGCAAGTCATAATGTTGTTGAAAATTAAAAATAAATTGATTCTTTAAGTGTTCCAAATCACTTTTTAGTTTGAAAATAGAAAAAAAGAGAGAGAAAAACTGAAAAAGGTACTAGCTGTACGAGCAGGCAAACGTATGTTCTTTTTTACAAAAAAAATATTATTCATACATCATCATCGTCTATATTTTCTTCTCCCTCCTTATAATAAATTTTATTTTCTTCTTCACTATTATTTTTTTCATCATGCTTGATGTATTAATAATAACATGTTCTTACTTCGTGTGATTCAGCACTCCTAGCACAGTAGGTCTAATAAGAAGCCGCTCCGTTTTACAAAAATGAGAATTAAAATAGAAGGAATAACTCGCCCCCTGTCAATCGTAGCGAACCAATATTTAGGAACGATATCTCCATCGTGCGTATTTCTCCCTCTTCTTTCCTTTCATTAATGAATAAGTTCTTTCAATTTTATTTTTTTCATCATCGTTCCCTCTCCCTTTTATGCTGTTGTTGTTGACACAAGAGGAAATCGCTCGGTACCTCTTTGCAACAAGGGGAATTTTTTACAAAAAAGTCAACTTTTTTCTCTCTTCTCACTTTCTCACGTCGAATTGACCTTTGAAAGACAACTTCATTTTTCTTTCTTTTTTTTTGCGTTTGGTATGGTCTTTACAATTGATGTGTTGTTATTCATAAAATCGTCATTAAAATTGATTTACGATGAAAATGCAAAAAAAAATCTGACTTTTAATAATAAACTTGAGAATTAATTAGTGAAGAAATCTCGATAAATCGAAAACAGAGGCAAGACTCATGGTACAAACTGACAGCAAACAAGCGTTCAATCTTATGAGTTTGCCTCATCGCGAACGGCTTCGATCAGCGTCAAGATGTGGATTTATCTTTTCATCTGCGGCACTTGCAACAGAGTCACACAAGAAGTACCATAAACTAAAGGCGAACAACTACAGTAGACTAATAAAATGGTTGATTTCTTTTAAAAAAATGTTTATATTATTAACCGCCAAAGTCTTTTTCAAATCTTTATGTTTTGTGTATCTTTAATCTCGTATGATATCAAGTTGGTTTCAAATAAACTTCTTCTTTTCTTTCCTCTTCCTCCAATATACTGTCTCTTAATATATTGAACATAAGCCTTCGAGTTTGTCTAAGATTATATTTTTATAGCGTAAAACCTTTCATTTAACTCTCTCTCTCTCCCTCTCTCTTTCACTCTTATTTGTTACAATATTTCTTCCACTATCAGTTACAATATTGATTTGTAGTTCTAAAAGTTATAAAACATTTATCGAACTTTTCCTTTAAAGGATAGTGTCACTTTCTCGCGTTGAGCTTATTTTGTTGTCGTGTTATTTCTTGAAATTCCTAACGGCGCAGTTCTCCTCCTTTCTTTTTCAATTTTGATGTCTCTTCTTATATATGTCTTTCTACACTTAGAGAAAAAACTTCTTCTTCTGCTAGTAGTTGTTAAAGTAGTAAGGTTTGTGATTACAGCGACCTGCTTTTCTGTTCAACCTGTTTCAATATTTTTGCTGTTCTTCAAAACGTATTTAATGAAGGGTGGAAAACTGTCTGAGAAATCGTAAACACACAGCTATGGTTACTGACACTTTTAGTCGTATAAATCTGTCTGTACAGAGTCTGTTTATTAGATATTGCCTATCATTTTTAAGTGCTTCTTCGTACTTTTTACGACTACTTACATGAGTAATGCGACACATCACACATGAGACAAAAGAGGGGGAAATCATGTGAGGTACTTTTTGCCTCTTTCAACATGACTGAATTACAAGAAATAACTTTGCTCAATTATCAACGGTGTGTTGTTTTGTTATGCTTTTCCAGGATTTATCTCTTTTTTTCCTTTCCTTTTTCTATCTTATGGAAGCTTGTTAGTTCACTTTTCTTCCTTCTCTCTCTCCTTTTTTCTTTATTTTTGATGTTCTTCAATCCTCATTCCATTCCCTTATTCTTCTCTCTTATAATATTTTGTTTTCTTCTATTTTTTTGCACGGTTAATAGAGATGTATAGGGGAGATAATGAACATAAAAAACTGTATATATGGAGAAAAGAAATAAACTGGAAAAATAAGGTAAATCGAACCCGAGCTATTCTCTCTCCCACTAAAAGTATCTTCAAAATCTTTAAAAACAGAGATCAATAGATGCAAACATTATCACGACTTTGATTAAAAGTCATTATTTGTTTCGCCATATTACCGAGTATGAGGCATAATGTGTGTTTGTTTTTTAAGATGTTTAATGAACAATACTGTAATTATGGGTCGGAATTCATGATTTTTTGACTTGGGATAGGGAATGATTTAAATTTTGTTGACTTTAATTCTCATTGTTTAGGGTTATTAAATCAAACGCCACTATTTGTTTAATTTATAGTAATCATGTCGAAATAACACAAGGCAATTGCAATTCAGATTCTGACAGAGTAACTTTCGTCAATTTCATTTGGGTTCTTTTGAATTCTTGGATTGTGAATATTAACATACTCACAACATACTCAAAAGACCTACCATAATTTATTGCCAATGAAAACTGCGATGAAAGTTACTTTACCATCATCCTTGGATGTTTTTGTTTGAAAATGATTTCTTAAAATGAAATACCGATTTTCTTTTAGAATTTGAAGTACTGAATCAATATGATTGGTTCTTCTGTTTCCGCGCATTTACTTGAAGCTAGTTTAAGGTCAGCTCACAACTATGTTGGTCTTGATCATATTTTCTCAAACAAATATCATTTAGTAGAGAGAGAGCTGTATTAAACATTGTATTACCTCTTCCATTTTATTTAGAAGAAATCTTCAGTTGACAAAGGAAATACAACTGTAAGAGAAACACCATCCAGTTCATAATTTTAAATGTTTTTGTTTGTTTTGTTGGAAAACACTGAGACGTGTTTTTTAAAAGTGTTTTCAAAATATTTGGTGGCAAAAAAAGATTCCAGTCATTAGATATCAAAATAATGTGAATGATAATTAAAGCAGATAGACAAAAAAAGACATTGAAGCATTGATCCAGCAGCTATTCATTTTATTACCGAACAGGAGAGAATTTGATTGGTTGACAGTTTGATCACGTGGTTTCATATTGTGTTTATATATAGAAATAAGAAAGAAGGTGTTCGTATTGATTAATATAATCAAAGTGAAAAATAAGCAGTTTGAAAGGGATGGATGACACTTTTACCAATCACTTGGATACTGACGAATCATAACAAGCATACACAATACTCAATATACGATACAGATTACAATCCCCTAGTTTCTATGTTGAACGAAAGGAGGGAGCAGTAGCTATTCATCTCATTCAAAAAGTTTCAAAAAAGTTTCAATTCAACTATTCAATTCAATTCTTTTGACAATTCAAATAAAAAAACAACTTGAAAAACAATGTTTTATCATGTCGCTAAGGGAAAAGGAGAAAAGGAAAAAGATGACAAAAAGAGTCGTCGTGATCGCTCACGAATCTCTAGTGATTTTGAAAATTTTTCAGACATGGAACCTGGACTATGGGGTCGTACAATCCATAAGGATAGAGCAAGAAGCAAAAGTCCTCGCCCTGGCAGTGGGTCCAGATCGCAATCCCGACCTAGAGACTCTGTTTTAGGCGGTGACTATTTTGCGCACGATGACTCATTATCGGGCGGGTACCATTCTGATGAATCGGAAGAAGAGATCGACCCTTACATCAACGTACCCAATTGCATGCTGGGACAACCTTTAAAAGATTTTGACAGTGGACAAGAAAATGTAAGTAATTTTTTATTTAGAATTATTCGTTTTTCTTTCTTTTTAACTTGGCTACGCACGCAGTCTGGCCACTCAGTTTCAAGTTTGATATTTCCTTTCCAAAAGATTGCCTCTGTTCATTTCACTATCTACTATAGGCGTGACAAATATGGTATATAGCTAATGTATGAAGCTCGGATCGGGGTATACGAGACGCCTTTCCTTCTTCCCAACAAAATTGATGACAAAACTAGACTCTTTAAAGAGAAAATTTGTAGAATTCAGTGACTGTTTGACGTAGGAGTTGATGATCAGAAAATATATGAACATCGATAGAGGAATAGAAAAGGAAAACCTGAGATAAGGCTTATGAATTAATAAGAGTAAAATGCGAATGAAATCAACGTATTTATTACAAGAAAATTTTGATAGAAAAGGAAAAATATAAGACGTACAAAGAAGGAAAATCAATCAATTAATCAATAGATTAATCGACCAACAATCAATAAACACAATAACTCTGACTAATGCTTCTAGGCCCTAATGACCGTCGATAAATTCTTTTTGTGACGGTCAGAAAAAGAGGCTAAATTGCATTTGACTTTTTTTGTATTCAAAACATTTTTGTTGTTTTTATTCTTTTCTTTCATCCTTACATAATTATTTTCGCTTTTTTACAAAAATGAACGGTTTATTTATTTTGGCTTGATTTCAGTAGTACAAGATATTAAAGCTTCTTTTTTTTCCTTTTTTGAAATTAAAAGTCTTCGGTGTGAAACAGAATTGAGATGAGATTTCCTTTTCAAACTTTTGTTTAAAATAGGAAAAACAAAAATAGAAACCATTTTTCTATATTCCGTGACCTTAAAAATGCAAGGGAGTTATTGACGCCTTCCACCCGGGAACACTAAAATTACATGACATAGTGTGTAGATGACACATTTGAAATCTTAAAAAAGAATTGGAGGGTGTGAGAAATTTGATTTATAAAGGAAAGTAGCCAATTGAGTTAGGTTCTTAATAGCCAAAACAAAAAAGAGATCGAATTACGCAATCTGTTTATCTTAAGTCCAAATTTATTTCTGAATGAAAAAAACGTAAATTTTTGACGACGAAAAACATTAAACCACTTAATGGTTTAAACATAATTATCTCTTTCAGCTGTTATCGAAAATGATTGCTGGCTTGTAAAACAACCAAAATATAAATCATTAGTTACACGAAGACAGTACAACAAAGGGTTATGACACAGTCACAAACACTACAAAGGGGCGCAAGGAATTCCATCTTTTCCACAGTTTAAAGTCTGAGGAGTTGCAATTTTCCACAGTATTACTATTAGAAGAAAAAAGTCTCATGAATTTCGTAGAAGGAGCTATAACATTATCGATCTCTTTAATCTTTTTTTAGTAAATTATATTAGTTTCTTTCATATGTGGTTAATGCACTATTCTAGTCGATGAAGCCGACATTTTCTTTTTATCATTTCTTAAGGGAAAGAGAGACAGAAAATTAAACAAGAGAGAAATTGGACAAACTTTCTGGCCTCACATCAAACGTCAAATTTAATAAACGCTTAAAATAATCCGAAAGCTTCTTTTTTTTAACCAATAGAACTGAAAATAGGACGTTGATAAAAAGAACGATATAAATCTTTATCAGATCATTAACAAAAAAACAAACTAGGGACTAACTTTTTACGAGTTTATATTGAAAAATACGTTACACGGATATCATTGAGGATCTTTATCCTTTTGTTGTCTGCGTTAGAGATAGCTAATCAGTAATTTTCTTTAAGGAATGAAAAAAAAGAAGCAAGCATATTGAATGAACACTCAAAAGGAATTTTATTGCGCTGTCTTTTATAGATTTTCCTTTTTTCTATTCCCGCGTCCCTAATCCAGAGTTTTCTTTGTTTAAAGTGTCAATGTCATTAAAAAGATTAGCTTAATCTGTCTGTCTCAAGAACCTTGCTTTTCTTTGAGAATCTTAATGGGAAAGTGTATGGGCTTGATTAGTTCGACTTAAGAGGACTTAATAGCATCTAACAAAAAAATAAAGATTGATTTTTCAAAAGAATTTTCTCCTTCAAAATTTTATTTTAAATTCATGTTTTGTATTTAAAATGAAATTTTGAAGGAACTTAGAAATATAAATATAGGGGGAGAACCTTTTTCACATTAATTTCGTATTTCGCAGGCTTTCATAAAAATGCTCTCTTTTTTCGTAAGCAAAACTATTTTTAAGGAGAATAGTTGGCTAAACTAAGTGGTGGTAGGGGGGCACAAAATAATGAATTAAAAAACCAAGTCTTTATTTAACTCAAAGAATATAACTTCCCGAAACAAATTATTTCGAAATGTAAAAAAATAAAGAATAATATAGAAAAAAAACCTGTAAAGAAATCATTGAGTCGAAAAAAAAGATTGTCAAAAATCTTTAAAAGGTTACCATGGTTATTTTAATATACCACCGGTCAGTGGTATAGAGTAAAATAAGGGAAAAAATGAATTGGTAAAATTTGATATGGTAATATGTTACAAAAAGAATTTGAAATACTTAACAAAAAAATTCTTTTTTGTTTAATCATTAATTTATAGCCATTCAAAACTTCATTAATTGTAATGTCCTTAACGTTTGTCGATTATTCTGAAATCTATATTTTATACAATTTTCCGTTTCTTAAATTTTTAAAATATTTGAATATAATCAATCCCATTATCTTAAGGGAAAAAAATTCGCCAGAAGAAACTTTCGCGGAAAAAAATTTCACGAGAAGAAAATTTTGCGAATTTGGCCCTAATTTGCGAAATTTTCTTCCGCGAAACAAGCAATTTCGGAGAGCTCAATTCGTGAAATATTCAACCGTGAAAATTTCTTCCCTTAAGGTATAAAATGTAAAACGAAAGATCAGCAATCCAAAGGAGTCGTCACAAACAACAAAAAATCCTCGACAATTTATTCGAATTTCAAAACAATAAAAATGCTCAAAGAATCCCCTGAATTGACCAGTTTAACCAAAAGAAATCCGTTTTTTTAAGAGAAGAAAGATTGAAGAATCGGAAACAACATGACACATTTGATGTAAAAACGTCATGGAAGTCCGTGTTATAGAGTTCAGTGAAAATATCGACTGTTAATCAAACATGCTGGCATAAGCATGGTCCATTTCCCTTTGCAAATCTACATCAGCTTTAGAATTAAATTATAGAAATGCCAAAAAATCTTTAATGTAGATGAAAGAACAACAGAAAATATTACCAGTAAAAACGCGCAGATTTACGGAAACAAATCAAACTTTATTTTACAACTACTCCACAAGGAATGTACATCAAAACACTATAAGTGTAATGTCTTCAGTGACGTTTTCATCAAAAGCCAGCTCCCGGGCTGGCCCATTTCTATTATGATAGATTTTGTTTTTAACGGAAAGTAAGGACGCCGACGGTGGCCAAGCGGTTAGACTGTTCACTTTCCGTTCGCAAGGTTGTGAGTTCAGACCAAAGACTTGAAAACTGGTACAGCATTAAGGGATTAGAGCGAGGGTAAGTAGAGAAATCCAGGGAAAGGAGTGGCGCCCTGCCCTGCCTTCCAGTAGATAGCTAATTGAAAAGGGACTCTTCGGGTCGCTCTCGACTGCGGTCGCAAACTTACTTACTTAAGGACGCCGAGATCCCGGCAAAGTGAGTCAGCCTGTTTTGCTGGGCTGGTTTTTTCTTTTGATTTAAAGACAAATATCTTCCACAATATTGAAGTTTATACTTTTTCTCTCGTTTTAGACGTTTGTCGTTGTTAACAAGAAATTTGGGAAACAAGTCGTGTACAGATTTTGTAAAGATAATTCACTATGGCTATTCGGAACACAAAACTCTCTTCGGAAAGTCAACATTTATATTTTTACTCATCAGTATCCTTTTCAATGCAATGAAAGTGCTTTCCACCAATGGCGCATCTACCACACAGTGTGTGTAAAATGGCCACATATTTTCTTCCGTAGAAAGAAAAACGCTCTCACAAAATTAAAATTTCGCTATTCATGACCAAACATGTTTCCCCTTAACTCTGAACTGTTCTTCTTTACTTAGATACTTCGAAATATTTATTCTTTTAACTATAGCTGTAAATTGTGTTTTCATGGCTTTATCGAATCCTCCAGAGCTTATGGAGTAAGTATATCTGTTGGGACCTTTAAACTTGCTTTCCATGCAATCTTTAAACTTGCTTTCCATGCAATCTTTAAACTTGCTTTCCATGCAATCTGAACTGAACTGTACAAACCCTCCGGCCCCAAAAGACGCTGATGGAAAGATGCATTTTATGCTACTAAGGTTATGTTACTTCTCAGTGATGTAGGGAAAAGTGAGATAAAGAGGTTGGTGGACCCGCCGCCAATTTGTGACCACCCAAGTTTTCCGTAGCAAAGTTTGGAGAATCGAAATCGAATCATCGAAAAAGTTGTCTCTTTTATTCAAGCAATCTTTAGAGACTTCTGTACTAAAGAACGACGTGGTCTCGTAGATAAATTATATGCAAAACTCACAGGTTCAGGAACGACAGTCTTTTCACCAAACATTTTCAGACCTGAATAAAATCTGATGATTTCTCTTCTTTTCTTTTTAGGTTCATCTTTGCCGCTATCTACACATTAGAAATGATAATCAAAATATTAGCCAAGGGTTTTGTTATGCACAAGTATTCGTATCTGCGGAATTCCTGGAATTGGTTAGATTTCGTTGTAGTAGTTTTAGGGTAAGTAATGATGGCAGATACAAAAAATTGTGACGGAGAGATTTGCTTTTGTCCACATTCCTTATATGGTAGTCAACACTCTCCTCCGTCAAAAACTTTCTGTATCCGCCACTACTCTCTTAAAGATAAAAACCCTTTCAATGTAATTGAATTTAAATACAGTACTGCTAAGGTCTACTGTCATTTTACACAAATTGTAAACTTCAATGAGGTGTTATTATTAATGGGTGGAAGTTTTATTGATAAAATGATCGATAGACTGGAGGGAGTGGAGAATATATTTCTCTTACAATTTATCCTCGGACAATATATCCTCCAACACGACCCCCTGCATAATTATTTCTGGAACAGGCTGATACTAAATCAGCCTCTCACCATACCGTACCATACCGTACCGTACCAAAAAACAAGTATGCATCACAATTACAGATAGGTTGTTTCTCCCCAATTCCTGAAAAATAAAAGTAAAAAGAAGTTTTCCACTTGAGTTTGCCAGGTAATATTTTTTGACTCGGTAGTCGGACTGCCTATCAAACTGAAAATTGGATTTAATGGATTGCGTTAAAATCGTGTTTTTTATTTCGTTTTAGTTATGTTACTATGACGCCGTGGGTCACAAATTTAGATGGTTTTCGAACATTTAGGGTGTTAAGAGCACTGAAAACGATATCAACGGTAAAAGGTGAGTAGTTCCTAACAATGCAAGGTGGGAAATTTCAACAATGCATGGTGGATATTAATACTAATATATTTTGCACAGCCAAATCAATTCCTTCTTCATCCGTGCCCCACCTAATAAAAAAGACAATAACTCGTCATTAGTTAAAAAAAAACAGTACGCACAGACTCGTTTAATAAATTGGCATATTCTATATCAAATGTATTTTCACAATTATGAACCTATTCAAATCTTCAGCATCAGCATGGCTGGTAAAATCTTAAGCTAGAAGAATGATGTTGATAGCTGTTTTTCCTAAATCAACACTACCGTAATTGTTCTAAAACAAGTGCGGCAAAAAAAACAATTATTTTGGACGACAAGCGTATAAATACGTGTCTTCTTCACCAATTACGGTACTTAGTCTATAATGTAATCACTTCAAGATCTCAAAACTTATTCAATCTTCCTTAGGTTTAAAGGCAATGGTCAATACGTTACTGAAATCCATGAAAATGATGACGGATGTTATCATCTTGACTTTATTCTTCATCTCTATATTCGCCTTGATCGGCTTGCAATTGTTCCCTGGTCAATTGAGATCAAGGTGTGTCCACAACCGTGGCAATGTCTCCATATACGAGGATGACTATTATAAAAAGAAAGAGAACTGGGCACTGGTGAAGCATACGGAACAACCGATCATTTGTGGCAACGCAAGCACAGCTTGGTAAGAGAGCAGCTCTAAATAAACTATACGTTGATATCGGATGGGCATAAGAAAGTTATTAAGTCTAATTCGAATTAAAACAGTAGTGTAATCCAAAGGGTTTTGTAATTGAGCATTTCGTCCTAATCTAACCGTCCGGCATCTTTTTGGTCAGGCATGTTGACCTCTTGCCGATGAAATGAGATATCTTACCTGTTTCGAAGGATTGTTTGTCTCATAACTATGCACTAATGAATAATGCATGCCTATGAAAAAGGTAAATACATAATAAATTAATTTTTATAATGATTTTGACCCAAATAATCACCTACTTCAAACTACTTGTTTTATAGGAATTGTCCAAACAATTATACCTGCATCCCAGGTATTGGGGAAAACCCTGGAAGAGGGTATGTCAGTTATGACAGTTTCCCACAAGCCTTTTTGACATCACTTCAAGTGTGCACCTTAGATTACTGGGAAATCGTCTTCAATAGCGTAAGTAATTTAACATCGTTTAAAAATGGACTTTCCCGTGAAAAGGAATCTTGCGTTGGACAATTTTCCTGCTAAGGCCGCACCTTCAGTAGATTCATTCAGTTTCTAATAAGCCCCTGGAACTTTCATTAATTTAGGATGATGATTAATTCCTAAATTAAGTAATTATTAATTTGCTACTTAATAGGTGATATCTGCATGTGGCGAATGGTACATGATCTATTTCTTACTGGCTGTCTTCTTGGGTCCATTTTACCTACTCAATCTTGTACTGGCCGTCGTCAGTGCTTCGTACGAGATGGAGATCAACGGCAATCCAGACCCAGAAATCGAGCTTGAGAAAATCAACAGGATCAAACGTACAGCCTCTACCTATTCATTCGACGGAGAACATTACGCGGAATTTTTAGAAGGACCGTCACCCGTAGAAGAAATTGAAGGAAATAAAAAGTACACGGTTCACGTTGAGGTGAAGAAAAAAGCCAAAGTGAAAAAAGAAAAGATCAATTATTACCTACCTCCTGAGCTAGGCGAAAATCCGACGTTCAAGCTTCGTTGTCGTGCCTTTTTCTTTAAATTTGTATCGAGTACAGCTTTTGAAGGTCTTATTATTGGATGCATTGCCATCAATACAGCGTTCATGGCTTCAGAACATTATGATATGGATACAACGTACAAATACTTTCTGGAAATCTGTAATTACGTAAGTATTTAGTATGAGTATAAAAAAACTTCCTCGCTTCAACCCCGAGATTTATTAAAAAATGGGATTATTAATTTTCACGGGGTTTAATTTTCGCGAATCGAGAAATTAAATTAAATTAGGATTAAATTTCCGAAATCGTCGGTTTTCTCACCTTAACTCTTTCATTTTCCTAGGAGATTTGGGCAAAAAGCATGAAATCAAAATTTTTGTGAAGACTAAATAAATTTCGAGAAAGTCGCAAAATTGAGGTTACTGTAATATTTATCTCATATTAGGTTTTCACAACAATGTTTGCCATTGAAATGGTGCTCAAGGTATTCGGATTTACGTTACGTGGATACTTGAAGAACAAATGGAACATGTTCGACGGAACATTGGTCATTGTTTCCATCATTGACATTTTGTTATCGACCACTGGTCTGGTTGATGGTAACGTGCTCAGCTTCCTCAAAGTCTTCCGTTTGGTATGTAGTATTGGTATCTTTAAAATGATCAGATAGATATGTCGATTACAGGAGAGTTGAAGGGAAAAGATTTTTGCAAAATATTATTTCACGGTTCTCCACTTGAGGGTTAACGCTTGTCCAGGGAGGTAAATCAACTGTTCCGGGGGAACAAAAACGAAGAATTTCCGGGGTAAGTCATGAGAAAAAGCTGATATCCTCACCGGGCACAACTTCTTTATGGAAAATCCCATCTTATGAAATCAAGAAACACCGAGTAATATGATTAGATAGGTTTTCGATTCTATAAAACCAACCCTTGAAATACAAATACTACTTGAAAATTTTAATTGAGATGTAAATCCTGGAAAATTGATGTTGAGTTGATGATGCAATTCAGATATGCAATAATTTATCCTTTACCTATTGTTGTATTGTTTACTGTCTCTCATATAGATGAGGGTGATGAAGCTTGCAAAATCATGGAAAACTATGGGTCAACTATTGAGCACAATCGCAGGGAGTATGGGAGCTTTGGGAAACGTTACCGTCATCCTTGGCCTCATCATCTACATCTTCTCTGTGATGGGAATGCAATTATTCGGTAAATATTATAAAAGGGAAAAATTTAAACCGTGCAACCCAGATGGTGAGGAATTCCCTCGGTACAATTTTGAAAACTTTGGCAATTCCTTCATGATGATCTTCCGCATTCTGTGTGGTAAGTGGATTGAGCCGCAATGGGATTTATTGGAATTGACCAGCATTGCATCCATATTCTTCATCTTCTTAGTTTTTGTCATTGGTCGATGGGTGGTAAGTAAAGATTCATCAGTTCCTTAGTTTTCCTGACAATTAAAATAAATAAAGAGACAACATAATTTCTTTTTTAAAGATTTCATTTTTAATTTCTTCTCGAGACCATTTGATATGCTGATGTGTTCTGAACAACGCAAAGCGTTTCAACGTCTAAATACCGTTATGACGTCAGAACAACGTTCTGTGTTCGGCTGGTTAGGCTACATAGATTCTTTTATCTTGTCTTAACCTATTTAACCAATACAACCCATGATATTCTCTGTCGCGTAATGTTTTATATGTTCTTTCTCACAATTAGGTTTTAAATTTATTTCTTGCCTTGCTGTTGTCCTCTTTTGCTGGTTTAAATGAGACGAGCGATGAGGAGGATGAGGAACCCAAAAAGAATCGAATTCAACGGATCATCGAATGGTCCAAGAAAATCCGTAAGAAAAAGAACAAAGCTAGTTTCAATGATATGAATGATGAAAATGACGAGAAGAAAGAACTGGCAGATGGAGAGAATGGTGAAACAGAGACAAAACCATTGGCTGATGCAAACGTCCCTGATATGGTAAGGGCTTACAAATATATAAATAATTACTTCATTTTTAAGCGCTTCCTCTTAGCTGAAGTTAGGTAAGAACAATAACAGCTCCTTTCACTAACCGTGAAATCATTTTCAAATAATAGCGTTTAACGTCAGGAAAAATTCCTTTAAGCACATTTTTATGTCCGGGATACGGCTAAAATATTCAATCTTCGATTCCGTTTATGCATCCCCTCAACTCTGTCAATAGACCTTTTCATAAATTACGTCACGACCAACGACTGCCTCGTTTTGAATTCAGCGCTATGGTAACCGAATCCCAAGGGAGCTTATCAAAACTTGACTCTATTGATAGATGTGTCATTTTGAGTCTCGTGAGACTGGTTTCCCAACCTCGATCCTAACGCTAGACGCTACTCTTTTTATCTTCTAGGTCTAGCCCAAGCGTTGGCGTGATTGAAATCCCCCAAATCAGGGGTTTTCAAAAGAAAATTGTTGTTTTATTTATTTATTCATTTTTTTTGTTTAACGATTTCTTCTTGTCACCAAAAATTATTGGTTCTTCTTACAAGAATATAAATGACGTATATATATGCAATTCGTTAAAAAAAAATAACAATAGTAACAACTAGTTGCTCAATTCTTCTGCGTTTCTTCTACTAAAAAACGGAAACGACATGGCATATTTGCTGTTAACTATCAGGGGACAAGAAGTCAACATAGTGCGATCCATTGGATTAAAGTAGATATCAGTGGTTTCAAAGAAGAATGCCCCTCTTTGGTTGCAAAAAAAAAATACTCCGACCTACAAATTGACGTCAGTCTTCAATTCCGTCCACTATGACGACTTCTTTTGTATCGTGTGTGACGTCCGTCGCAGGTTTTTTATTTCGTTTACTGTAACGGCTTCTTTTTTACTTTTTTGTTTGTTAATTGAATGCTGATCACGAGTGAATGAAGACGAATACAAATTTTATGGTTATATTATAATTTGCTATAATTTATAAGTTGTAAGTTTTTTAGCTGCATTAGAATTCATTTTCAAAAGATTTTATATGTAAGCGTTTTTGCTTTCAAAGGGGGGGGGGGGTCAATAATTTGGACCAGGGCGATGATTATTATATATATTAATCTCTTTTATCACCCAAAATACTAGGTATATAAAGTTTAGTTATATGAGTTTAGTTTCTTTAGTAGCCAAAGCTCTTGAAATAGCTATAACCCAGTACGCAGTAGACAAAAGACGTTTGTTTCAACGTTTTGTTTCAACGTTTTGCTTCAACGTTTTGTTTCAATGTTTTAACGTTGAAAAAATGTTTGAAAAACGTCTCGTGTTTGCTGAAGAATAATCCGCCGAAAAATACTTCCCCCAAGTATGTTATTGTTTTCCCTAATTTTTTAGTATTCTTCCCGTAAAAAAAATCCATATTTTTCAATTTCGTCAACAGCTATACGTTTAGCTATGCATCATTTATAAGGTTGTTTTGCCATTTTTTACAGTTGTACAAACGCAACGCTACTACCAGCAGCTCCACAACGTATTTGCAGCTGTTAAAATAAGACTGAGATGGACATTCAGTAAATGCTAGTCTTGTTGAATAAGACCTTTGAATTTTTACAGCCTCTTGAGGGTTGAGTTCTGCAGCAAACACGTAAAAAAAATCGTTTCCCCTATTCATTCAAAAAGAAGTAAATCGAAGGCAATAAAATTCTTTCAATTGATCATTTTTTTATGAGTTGATGATATTCACGAGATTCAAAATTGTGTGTATCTATCTTTTGAATGATCGTCCAATCAGATTCGAGTATGCATGCTTTCAGCCAATCAGGGCACTCGATTTTTTCTGAAAAATGATAAATTGTTCATTTTTAATTCAACACTATAGTTGATTGTTACTAATTTATTGATCAAGGTGCGTCGCGCAAAAAAATAACGAGATAGATTGAAAGAAGCTACATTTAGTTTATAAAAAAAATCTGGTAGAAGCATTCGATATCTAGGAACATTTGCTGCATTATAGTCAGTTCTACAAGAGGAGCATAGTAGCGGCTTGCAAAAAAAAAGGAACAGATTTTTTTTACAAAGATTTAACAGAGAGATTTAATTTTTATCAAATTTGGTTTTAATCGTTATTTTTACTTCTGCATTGTTTTGTTTTGTTTAAATGCATCATCGGGAGATAAATTTTTGTTGACCTGCTTGCTAAAATTTATTAAAACTTGGTGAGTTTTCTAAATTCCAAACCTTTAAAAACTAATTTTCAACTTTGCTCTTGGTAGGCGAGTTACGCTATAATCGGTAAAATCTAGAAATTCTGATTGCAACTTGACGTTTTTTCAACATTGAAAAAACGTGTTGTGAGTACGTACTGGGAGAGAATTTCTTACCACATCTGCACAAATGATTCGACCTGAAAGTCTACTATCTATTAATTGCACACATTCTTTCTTAGAGGCTCTTGACGTTTCTGGCTGTTTGACTGTTTCTTGGAAAACTTGTAATATTCAATTCTCTATTTTTTCATCCAGAGTTTAAAGCTTGATCTAGTTTTACCAGAGCTGTACCAAACATTTAGGTGTAAAAGTCTGATTTCAATACTAATTTCACATGAAATAGTCTAGATCGGCAAATCTGTTATACTGTCATATCTTATTCTCGATCTTTTTTTCCATCCAGATTGAGAAGCTTCACCTACGCAGAATGCTGAGCAACTATCGAAACATCAATTCTGCCAAGACTGCACCTCTCATCACCAGTAACAAAAACGAGAATGCAATCTCTGCATCGTCCAATAAACACCACCACAAGGAACCTTCGAAAAACCAACCGATATTACCAGAAGTCGGACAATATGTTTATGATAACAAAACGGGAAAGAAATACGTTCGAGGAAAGCTAATGGGCAAGGTATGTAACATTACTGCATATTGCAAATTGCATATTACATATTACATATTACAAATTGCAAATTGCATATTACTTATTACATCTAATTCTCCATGGAGAAATATATAAATGAAAGAAAGAAAAATATAAATCCTAACACATTGCTGCCCTCATCAATGGTCTCGATAGTGAAGTAGCACAAACAATATTTTTTCTTTTTCTTCTTGTTTTGTTTACACATAACTGCCCGATTGGGGTTTTTGACGTCACACCATCATGGGGTATTTGTCGCATGCTCGTTTAAAGATCGCGATCAGTGACACTGTAATCTATGTAGAAACCAGCGCAGTATCATCACTTATTTTGTCTTCCTTCATGCCATCCTGATTTCTACATATTATTAAAGACTCTGTTTTTAGTGTCACTCTTTGTGCAACAAACTTCAATTTGTGGTACATTGGAAAAATACAAATAAATCGTCGGATTCTATATCCAAACCTAATCTCTAATTAGCTGACACCATCGGGAATTCGACTTGGTGTCCGCTAATTGGAACTGTCCGTCTTTCGGAACGTTTGGTAATATAAGCTCTAAATTCGGGGGGGGGGGATCTGTCCGCTAATCAGAGCTGTCCGACTTTGGGGGTGTCCGCTAATTGGAACTTCCCTTTTATTTGGTGACAATCTTTTTGCAACGAACTTTTAATTCCTGGCATTAAGAATAATATATACACTCTGCCATTCTCTGTCAAAATATTAACAAAAAGTCGATTTTTCTTCACAGGGTGGATTTGCAAGATGCTATGAGGTGACGGACATACAAACTGATAAAAAGTATGCTTGCAAAGCCATTGCGAAAGCACGTATTGCTAAACCACATCAACAACAAAAGGTTTGTATTTTGATTTCATTTTAAACAGCACCAGTGGGCTATAGGACAATATACGGGGTTTTAGATTAAAGTTATGTCGAGTCTTGAGAATTTTTTAGACCTCTTAGATATTACAAAGGTTGGGCCCATAATGCTATAATTGTTTTTGTCATTAATACGAGTTTTATTTAATTTCAAGATAATTATGTACATCAAATTGTGATGTCATCATTAAAAATGCTTACATAAGCATTTCTTTATTGAGCACGTACACCCAACGTGTTATGATATCAA
>JAUJPO010041134.1:0-33617 GCA_032270745.1 Tiaropsis multicirrata
TGCACTGTAAGGGTCCGATTTTAAAACCCCGATTTCTGTCCGAACGTACGGTAGTTTCGAGATCGAGTGCCCCCCCCCCGGGTAACGATTCGACCGAGCAAATAAGTTTAACTGTCGTTATTACATTTTTTCTGATCGAATCATGTTTCATTACAGTCTAGCTGTGTTTTCGATAAATCCTTTCCAAAAATGGGTCTCAATTTTTGTCAAAAAATCAGAAAGATTGAATAAACCATCCTCGAGAAAAGCTTACAACGGAATAACGGTCTAAAGGAACTGTAATATAGTTTGTTTTTTTGAAAGGACGAACAGATAAACGAACAAATGAATGGATACAGGCCAATTTTATGACTTCAGGGCGGGCTAAAAATGGGAACAATTTTGTTTTTGATACCGTAGGGTAACAAATTTTGGCGGGGAGAAATGTGATGTTTGCAGTTTGGCGGTTTTGCCAAAAACTCGCCAAATTTAATTGTTTTTGCCATCCGCCAAATTTTGTTCCCGCCAAAATTTCTTCCCGCCAAAATTTTTACCCAAAGGTACCTTATTTTGTGGAGCGTCATCATAGACGGGATCTTCGATTGCCAAAGTTATCGAACTCATCAGAATCACCGCCATAATGATCCAATCAAAATATCGAAAATGAACGATATTATGACAAATTCTTCGAAACCTGTTTGAGGGTGAGAGTAAAAAAAGCGAGTTTTGCTGCACGATGGGTTTCTTTTTGAGGATGCGTCTTCGATTGCCGACGTTGAATTTGAGGACGTTCAACATTCCTTTTTGTTTGATTTTCTCCTCAACATCTTCGTCATCATCGTCATCATCTGAAAGAAGTAATGAATACCTTAATGGGATTAATTTTTGCCAATTGGAAAATTAAAGATTTGGCGAGGATTTGAGTTCGCGAATTGGCCTGTTTTTTAAACCTAATTTATTTCATTTTCCCCAGGGGTTTTCAGCAAAAAGCATCAAATCAAAAGTTTTGCGTGCATAGATTTAATTTAGCGAAAATGGCCAAAATTCGCGAAAATTAATCCTTATGGTAGATTGATAAATGAAAGAACGACCTGACATTCACAATGATCATTTGGTGGATTGGGTTATTCCAGAACAAAAAAATCATGGGAGAGTGATATAGGCTTTTTGTCATAATTCACCCCGAACATATTACATTTTTGACCCCCGAACAACAGTTTTATCCCTGGAAAAGTGTTAATTTGACCCCCGGACGCCCAAATTTACCCCCAGGCACCACAAATTTAACCTCGGTCACCAGCCGACAAATCCTTAACTCCATGGAATCTTTTCTTGTGTAATAGCCCATTGTGAGCTCAAAAATGAGTTCTCCGTGCATTCAATTTCTATGTATACTGACCATCATCATTTTCATTGTATCCATTAAAACCTTCACTGCTGTACGGAGATATTAATTCTCGTGGTCTGATCTCTATACCATCTTCAGGTGGTTTGTTGTTGTTTTCATGTGGATGATTGTCATGCATAAAACGTTCAGGTTGTTCGTTACTCATCTCGACTATACTTTGCCACTAAGTGAAGTGAAAAATATTATCAGAATGCATATCTTTCCACTATCAAGAGTCCTTCTTATGTGCTGTAGTGGCGTAGACAGGGATTACGCGAAATATGTGTTTGAGAGTGTAATGTTTTACGATGCATCAATTATCTATTGAAATGATCACTATGTTGTAAAAGTTTGCACTCTAACACAAATTTTGTGCCATCTACGCTACTGTGCTGGCCCTAAATTAACGATATTTTGGATAAGGGGGAGGGTGGAACTGTTTTAAATGTTTACCTTCTTTTGAACGCTCTGCATATACTTGCCCTCCCTAGAAAAAAAATAATAAGTAATTTTATATACTAGACTTTTTTAAAACTGCTCCTCTGTTTATTATTTTTTTACAAAATTCCAGTTTTTGTTGTTGCTATGTTTCAGTGTTTACAACACTTAAAGTACACAAAAAAGTACAACTTACTGTGTTCGAGGAGGGTTGAAAGCAGCAACCGTACCTTTACCAGGTATCTCCAATAATATTTGATCGAACATGCCCTGTGATTTTCGTTTGCGCATCAAATTCTCAGGGGTCAAGGGGTTTCCATTTTGTATGATGACTGGAAGAGTGTCTTTTTGACTGCTAGCAGAATTAGCGTTAACATGGCCGTTTTCGATGGCCGGAACAATTTCATTTGAGAGACTGTTATCAGCATCAGGCTGGTCGAAACTGCTTTGTTCACTCTCGCGAATAGAAAGACGTTCTCCTTCAACGCGAGCTTGAAGGTTGTTGACGAAAGATAAAGCATTCATACCAAGTGTTTCATCATACTGGAATGCTTGTTGTATGTTATGCGTCATCCGTTTAGTTTCTGCTGCTTCCTCGTCGTGTGTTAAGATTTCAGCATTGGTCAAATTATCGACAGCAATGGCAAGAAACACATTTAGAAGGGTGTAGTTACCAAAGACAACAAGAAAAAAGAAATAAACGAAAGCGATAGTAATTCCTAACGGAGATGTTGCACCATTAACACGCATCCCATCATACATCACTGCATTCCAATCTTCACCTGTAATCACCTGTTATAGTATGAAGAAAATGACAAAAACAAATGTAACAAATGACAAATGATTTTTTCACAAGTGAGCAGAAAGAATATTGTTGAGTAAATATCAGACAATAAGATTGTAATTACGGCCAGTTAAGCTCAGTCGGTAGAGCGATCGCCTCACAAACTAAAGGTTCGATCCCGATCATCGTCCACTCAATGAATAAGTAGCACAAAACAGGTAAACTGAATTGTGCAGTAAGTCATTGGAAGCTGACAACAGGTGTAGCACTCTGCCTCAGCGAAGGAGGGATAGACCCTCCACTGTACAGCCGCTACCGACACTAGGCATCCCCGATCAACTTACTTACATACTACTTGTAATAAGCGGTAATAAATTTACCTGGAAGACAGTTAAAAAGGCGTCTTTGAATGTATCGAAATTTGTCCGTGGTAAAGTTTCCAATTTGACAAACCTGAAATAGCAGTTAGTAAATTATCATGTAAACGATTTAAATATTGTCAGATGAAAGAGATGAATGAGTGTGCTTAGGTAGAGGTCCCTCCCATCGGTTTGCGTGAATAGACTTTTTTTGTTGTGTGAATGCGTGAAATTAGGTTGCTTGCGTGATGCGTGAAAAGTTAATTTTCGCCGATTTCGGAAAAATATGGATTAGGTGAATTTAGAAAATTTTGAAACACAGCCTTTATTAATGTGAGCCTTTCTTAAATTTCATTGTTACACTGTTATAGAAGCTAGACGCACCTTCCACCAAATAACTGCATTCCTAACAAACTCCAAATGACAATGAAAAGGAAGAGAAGGAAAATGAGTGACAAGATGGCGTTCATTGCATTCATCAGCGATGCCACCAAATTCCTCAACGCTGACCAGTATCTAAATAGAAGTGACAAAAACGCAATTATTAGCGAGGTTAAGGAAGGGACAATTTAGGGCGTCAGATGCGTATGTGCCGGTCTGTACGTAATTCGTCGAAACAAAACCTTGTAAACGAAAATCTATGCACAGGCCGCCACATACGCGTCTAGCGTATCATCTCCACTAAAAAGCATGTACGAGGCGAAAATGAAGCCGATATACAAAGACATCTTTTATGCCGGCTAGCCCAGTCGGTAAAACGCTCGCCTCTCAATCGAAAGGTTGTTGGTCCGATCCCTGCCATCAACCACTCAACAAATGAGTAGCATAAAACAGGTAAACTGAAATGTGCGGTATCAGTGGGAGCTGCTGAAGGCAGGTGCGGCGCTCCGCCTTAGTCTAAATCAACCCAGTAATCTAGCACTAGCGAAAGATGGGATACTAATGTACGGCCGCTACCCACACATGCCTCCTCGATTAACTTAATAAACTACAAAGACTACTGTTATAAACAGGGGTATACCTATATAAAACATACTTACTTGGTAACTTTGAAAGCTCTTAACAGACGTAAACATCGAAGAACACTGAGACCATAACTGAAATTATCATTGATTCTTCGCAAGATCAGTTCCAAAATGCTCAAGAAGACAACCTGAAATATGATTAGTAATTTAGTACAATTTTCCAATCGATATCTACTGTGCATTAAAATTGTTTCAATGAGTGATCCAAAATAAAGGCAACCTCACAGAGATTAACGATTCTGTGCCCGGTGTCTATTCAGCACGCGCAGCTCTCGCCTTTTATCCTTCTCTGTTATGAATAGTCTCGGAGATAACATTACGTCAGTTTTTAACGTAATATAATCTCCGAGATACGCTGCTCTCACTAAGTAGAGGCCAGTCTTTAGACAAAAACAAGAAATGAGAGGAGGGAGAGATACTTACGATAAGGTCGAAAATGTTGAACAATGAGCGACAATAACCCGAGAAGCCATGCGCAAACACTTTTAATAACATTTCAAATGTGAATATCACAACAAATACATTCTCCGCGTTTGCTAGAAAAGAAATAAACATATTTTTTTCATACAAAAGTGGCACCCTTTCCTACCTTCGGGTAGACAGCTATTTGAAAAGGGAGCTTTCGGGCCGCCCTCGACTACGGTCAAAAGCTTACTTATTTCTGTAGTAGTCAAAAAATTTAACTTATCTAATTTTACTGACGTAGAATGATTTAATAAATAATTGGTAAAGCATCCACTTACATTGGACATCAGTTAACCAATCAGGTTGTTCATAATGTTTGGTTGCCATGATAACCGTATTGATTGCAACCATGGAAATGACCAACCAGAAGAAGTATTCATGTTTGACCACGTGTTTCAGTTTGACGCGCAATTTCTTGATGTAAAGTTTCAGCCGATCAAATTTGGGGGATGGGTGGTGATTTTCAGAGGTCGTCGATACTTGACCATTCGAATAGGTTTGAACGATGACATTTCCATTGCCAGTGTGATTGCCAGCATTGTATATACTCTTCCCTTTCTCGGATGATGAAGAATGGTTACTTTCTGCAGGTTTTTCCTCCAGTATCATGATATCCTCTGAAAATAAAAAACATGTCATGGGATATAAGAAATTTGAAGTGATTCAACTACAGTTAAAATAATCTAATACAAATTCCCAGAGAACCAGAACGAATTATAAGGAGTTTCATTAAGTTTGATTAAGTCGGACGGGACCGATATTTTGTTAGAATTGTATGAGTTTTCGAATTATAGGAGATTAAATTTAAAAGTAATCCAGATGACATGTCAACGGGTAAATAATATCAAGCCGTTCTTTTTCAGAGCTCTTCTGAAAGACTAGTGAGCTGTTTTACCTCCTTTTGAAATCCAATTCAAATAAGATTCGCAAACAGAAGAGATCAGATTTTCTTGACGAAGCTTCAAAAAAGCTCTTCGATTCTCAACCTTTTCTCTTTCTTTCGCAAACTCCCTAAATTGAAAAAAATTAGGATGATATTATGTGAAGTGCACTGCAAAAATTTCGAAATATGCAACACGGTCAAATGAGAAGTCTATCTTTAAAGCGTCGAATTCTTAATGTTCTAATTTTATTATTACACTTTATACTTTATACAGGTTAAAAAATTTCAGTTAATACATTTCAGCAAGGTACTATTCGATGAGCAAAATAGAAAATTACTGAAGAAAGAATATGTAAATAATAATCCCCTTCAAATATGATCCATATTTCTATTCTTAACAGCAAAATATTTTATTATTAACTTTTTTTCGAAAATATCACTAATCAGGTAATATTTTATACAAATGACAACTTACCCAATAGGCGATTCTATCGCGTCCGTTAAAGATTTGTAAATCGTGAAATTCAATGTCGCCGAGTTAACGGGCCATACAAGGCCCGTTCTTCGCACGACAATTTTTTTATCGCGTAGTCGAAAAAATTTCTTATTTTCTTATTTCGTCGAATAAAGATCTTGTCTTTGATGGTAGAATCGTCGACAATTTTTTTATCGCGTAGTCGAAAAAATTTCTTATTTTCTTATTTCGTCGAATAAAGATCTTGTCTTTGACGGTAGAATCGTAGACAATTTTTTTATCGCGTAGTCGAAAAATTTTCTTATTTCGTCGAATAAAGATCTTGCCTTTGACGGTAGAATCGTCGACAATTTTTTTATCGCGTAGTCGAAAAAATTTCTTATTTCGTCGAATAAAGATCTTGCCTTTGACGGTAGAATCGTTGACAATTTTTTTATCGCGTAGTCGAAAGATTTTCTTATTTTCTTATTTTGTCGAATAAAGATCTTGTCTTTGACGGTAGAATCGTCGACAATTTTTTTATCGCGTAGTCGAAAGATTTTCTTATTAATTTTCTTATTTCGTCGAATCTACTTACCCGCTGAGAACACCAAGGACGAGATTTAACATGAAGAATGAACCAATCACAATGAGAGTGATAAAATAAATCGCATAAATGTAACCATATTCATCTGCGTTGTAAAAGGTCTGAAAAATAAAATTTGCATCAGTTGCTTTATCTTATGCGAGCAGTGAAAGTGTTCCCTTAAATAGGCACCCTGCAATTTGCATGATTGCGTGAATGGCCTTTTTTAGTTGCGTAAATGCGTGAATTTCGGAAAATATATGCGTGAATGCGTCAAATTTGGTTATCGTAGATTCTCTAATTTAGTGAGACAAAAAAAAATTATTTTGGATGCCGCACTAATAATAAGAGGGGATGAAATAGCTAGGTTTCTTCATTTCAAAACCACACTAATAGATAGAGGGTATTCAGATCAAAACCGCATTAAATTAAAGGTAAATAATTATGGTAATTTTACAAAACTTGCATAGAAAAAACCAATACTCATATGTAAGAAAGTGAAGATGGTGCAGGAGATGATCATTTCTCATCCAACATTTCAGCTTTTAAAAGCTATGAAAGCGAAAATTTCTTAATTTAACGGGTATCAAAACTGATCAGCACTATAACTAGAGGTAATTTTGACCATTTCTGCATTAAATTAGAGGTGAATCGAAAATTCCCTAAAACTCACCTGCACAATAAAGAGAGGTGAAAGAATTCTTCATTTTCCGAAAAAAAGACCATCCGCACTAATTAGAGGGCGCACTAAATTAGAGTGATGCGTGAAAACTTAAAAGCTTTACTTCAAAAGTGGGTGGGAATGTAAATACAAGTCGTCTATATAACAGTTATACGTACATAATACATGACTTGTGTCCACCCTTCCATGGTAAGACATTGAAACACAGTGATAATGGAATTGAATATATTATCAAAATTTGTGATGCCATGATTGAGACCTGGCCAATTCGGTTCACAGGTGGTGTTGACAGGACAACGTCGCCCGTACGCAAAATACTTCCGCTGATCAATATTTTTATCACACGGTAAACCATCGACTTAAAAAAGAAGACAGATCCAAAATCATTTTTGCACACCAGTGTATTACTATCATCTCTAGGTAAAAGATTGAGAGTGGCATTCAGATTTTATCACCAACCATAAACTTTCTTTAACTCTTGGACTCCGCATTAGTTTTCGAAATAAGTGAAAATATTCCTCAATATTTTTTACAGAAAATCAAAATTTCAAATGACTGTTAAGACTTGTAGCATGAGAGATAGACAAAGATTTTAGTACCATTAAAATAAGCTCTTTTTATACTCTTTCTATAATCATTCGGTTTATATGCCTTAAAATGAAGTGGTTTTGAGCTATAGCTAAAAGACTGTGGTGCGGTAAAACTGCCTTTTCAGAACGTATTTATTACGTGCTTCGGCGTCAAAGGGTTGATGGAATCCTTACATGTTTTGTTAACAGCACTCCAACAACTATAATGAAAACGATCATACAAGAACTCCAGTCCAATAATGGAAAATATGATGATGACAAAAACAACTAAAAACAAGACTTGTAACAAAGGAACGATCGCTCTAACTATTGACATCATTACCACTTGTAAACCTTGAAATGTGAAAAATAATATTTAATATTGAATGGTCGGAATTTTTTATATTTCTGGGAAAACCTTTGAAATTTAGCTCAAAGATTTCCAAAAAGTCCCGCTTAGGGTCGCTTTTTTGGCAAAAAATTGTCTCTCTAAGGGCCGGGTTTGAGAGATCTGGGCCGCACATACCCGTCATTCCTCAACCCTAGTACCCCCCCCCCTCCTCGGGAGAATTACAAATTTGAACGAAAATTTAAGGGAAAATTACAACAGGGAAACAAATTGAAACCAATTGAACGTTCAATCATAACAATACGAAACAAAACTATAGTATAGAAAAAAAGAAAATAGCTGGTGACAAACTTACTCGGTATGCCAGAAATCAATTTCAAAGGACGAAGAACACGAACCATTCTCAATGCTTTGATATTAAAACCTGACTCAGATATAAAGATATCGTCTAGAGTCACAATGCTACAAAGAAGAAAAACCATGTCATGATATTTAGTTTAGATTTACAGTTAAAAACTAAAATTTTAAGACTACAGTAGGTACTAGGTTTAAAAAGTAAACATAGTGTCTTTTCCCGCCAAAAAATAAGAACAAAATAAGAATAATTTGAGGCTGAAAGTGCCCGTAGAAAATAATTACGCAATGAATATCATTAATAGCGTTTCATACCCAAAAATCACGACAACAAAGTCCAAGACATTCCAAACACTTCTTAAATATGAGTGAGGATGCATAATAAAACCCATCGCTATGATTCGCAACAATGCTTCGCAACCAAAGATTCCAAGCAAGTAATATTCAATTTGACCCTACAAAAGAGAGTAAAATTGTAGTGAAGATTTGCGATGTTTACTTTCAATGTGCATTTCTTAAGGAGCGATGTCAGACGATTTATTTTATCAAAAATGAAGATCGAATTATGCCAGGACGAGTGTGTATTAACAGAGATTATTAACACAAAGCTTGAAATTACATCATAAATCAACAAAATTTGAAAATTATTTTCTATAACATCATGCACTGGAATCCATCCCGCTGGCTACCCCAACAAAGAAATTTCTCCAAAAACTTGCTCTTTTGACTTCACCTAAAACACCCCTGTCTCTGTGTCCCAGTGACAGTGGTACCAATGGTTCAATGTGGGGGTGAAAGTCAAGAATTTGAAACCCGCTGGGTTATGTGTAATGGTAATGTATTTTCTCATATTATAAGTGGGTTGGCTCTTTGAAATTCTTTGTTTTATATCCGGGGTCAAAGAGAATAACTAATTTCTTTGCTGGGGTGACACTGGGGCGAAAAATGGGTCTTTTTGGGGCGATTTTCCCACTAGGGGGGATCTCAGTGGGTCACTGACAGACACATGGGTGGATGATGGGAATTAATATTAAGTTGGACTGGTCATAATGTCATAAATATTATACTCACAGCAACAACATTCATGCTTGATTTATCATTTTCAGGAAGGGGAGCATCAATGGCCATCACGATACACGAAAATAAAATGGTCATCAAAATGAAGTAATCGAACAACGTATTATATATTGAATGACAATTTCGGTTAAGGAAAATTCATAGTAACAAACAAAACTGATTGAGAAAGAGATGGATCCTCCTATTTAGGAGGATTTGGTTTCTCCCAACCAAAAGTTTCGATATGGATTGGAAAATTAGTAAAAACTAAATCAATAACTGGTTAAAAATGTCATCAAATATTTCCAGTAAAATGAAAAATGTCGACAAAAGCTCCAAATAAAAAGACGGTTCGGAATCGAAAGTAGGACCAGTTGAAAAATTATATTTTTAAAAGATTCGATTCATGATATCCATGACGTAATCTTTTTATACGGAAACATCCCAAAAAGCCGGATGTTTGCCACAAGTTTTATTGTTCAAAATTCAAAACTGGTGGCAAGCACCTGGCTTTTTAGGGTGTTTCCGTAGAAAAGATCGCGTAATGGATATTATGAATGATGGTAGAAGGAAACCACTAAACACCGAAAAAATAATTTCCAAGAAATAAAATGTTGAACAAGTTGTTGAGTAGGATGAGTGTACCTTTACGGCCAAACACCTTCTCAGTGATATATCTCTGCTTCTTAGCTTCTAAGATCTGCATCTCTCTTTCTCAGAGTCAAAATTAGACTTTACAATTTGTATAATTTGAGTTTTAGACAAAATCATTAAAATTCAACTTCCTTGATTTCGAATATTAACATCTCAGATTTGCTTCTCAGCTTCTGAGATTTACATTCCTGTCAAAGATTACATAAAAATACCTTTATTTTTCTTGAATTAGGCTGAAAATGCGGTCAGGACTTAATTTACATGCCTCGAAAACTTAAAATGATAAAAAAATGACAATAAGACAAAGAAATAAACAAAATTAAATATTTATCTACAAAGGAGAGTGTCTGAGACTCAAAGAAGCAGAAAAGAAAAACTGAGATCATGATTTGGCCACAAAAGTACACTTATTGAGTAGGTCAAGCTTTTCGTAAAATTAAATCTATGATTCTGACTGATTGATGTAACTTCTCCAAGTTCCACTAAGATCTCAGGCTCTGTCTTCATCTCGTTGTCATATCCATTAATTTCTCAACCTTTAATTTTCATACCTGGCTTATTTCTCTCTCCCAAATAGTGATTTGTTTGTTTGTGTAATAGTGCCTTAAAATAATTTATTTTCTATGTGAGTATTGTTCATGTTGTAGGTTGTGAGCTTGTTGTTTGGTCTGATTTTTTTATTAGCTATTTCAGATATACGGTTGAGATATAATAGAACATAATTTGATGACCTGTTGTTAAAGAGACCTTGATTCTGATTCTGATTCTGATTCAACGAATTTCACAATTATTTCATCTTTCTACTCTTTTCCGGGACGAGAAATTTGAAAAAAAACAAGGAATCTTTGTTTAGAGAATTTTTTATGATTTTGTCCCATATTGGATTTGCAAGATTGAGGAAGGACTTTTTTGGGAGAAACCATACAAACATTGATTTACAGTGGAAAGATTTAGGACGCGTCTTATCAAAATAAAAATTAAAAAAAAGTGTTAGCGCTTGGTTGAAATTAAAAAAATCATATCATTCTCTGTCGCAGTTTTTCATACTGTGCTTTATACTCATAACGTTTTTAATGGCCCAAAAAAAGAAATTAATATGATTTCAGATTTTGTGTACGAAAAATTTTATATATTATATTATAATTGAAAAAGTGAAGAAAAAAGAGAAAGCCGAAGAAAGACTCTCCAGAGTATAATAAAACGAGAAGGCTTCTTTGTACATAATCATAATCAATTATTTGCATTTTCCATATTTTTTTGCCCCTTTATTTTCCAATTTTGGATCCAGGGACACTGAAATGGGATCTTAAAGAAGCTCTGAGAATCTCATTCTCTATACTTTCCTCTTCAAATGTTTGAAAAATAAGTTGCCCCAAAAGCTATAGCCTACTAAAAGGATTAAAAAAGATGGGAACATCAAAAGTAATTTGAAAGCAATGTAAAAGCCATCGTTCATTCAGACCCATTACGTTTATATTTTCTCAATGTTTCCACAAAGCTACACAACAACAAAACATTAAACACCTTTTGGTCTGACACAGAGGAGACGAACTAACACACTCAGTTGACTCATAAAAACTATCCACAATCAAGTTTCCCATGCATACTACGAATGGAACATATTTATAAGATATTTATTTTTAAAGATATTATTTTAATTAATTTACCTCATTTGTTGAGAAATATCTGCATCATTTAAATTTTGCATAAAATTCTTTATACATGTCTTATTCGTTATTACCCCGAATAAGTATTTTAATAGTGTTCTGATTCGTGCTTTCGTTGACGTTCAATATAAATTTATATTTTGTCATTGGAAGTTGACGTCGACTGACATTCGATTAAGGCAACACAGTGTCGACAGTATAATCTTATCATTTCAAAGCGTGGGAAAATGGAAGATGGAGATGTTCATGGAAGAGAAGACTCTTTTGGGGGATAAAAAATGATGAACTCGGACGGACTCGGATAATAATCTTATAAACTATATAACTATTCTTAGGTTTAATAAATACACTGACCAAAAAAACAGAAGAATTTGACTCGAATGTTATATGTTTTGCATAGCTACTTCTAGTTAACTCTCTTTCAAGATACACGAAAGAAGAAAGTTGAAGTCTGCTTTGGAACTTCACTGAGGGGAACTTTAACTCCAGAGAACTTGACAATTTTTACCTTACTGCGTTATTTATAGCGAGGTTACGCAAGGAGCTGTTTATGACCTTAGACGCGTATGAGTCAGCCCGGAGTCAGCCTGTTCATAGATTTTTGTTTACAAGTTTTGTTTAGACGAATTATGTACAGGTTGACTCATACGCGTCTAAGGTCATAAATAGCTCCTTGCGTAACCTCGCACAGATTCTATAAGTAACCATGTCATGGTTTGAAACAAACAAACTTTGATAAGAGTGTGATGGCTAGAGGTTACACAATAATAAATACCAAACTTAATAATGCTACAATGGGAACGCAGGATGACTGGGAAACACATGATAGAAAAGGATATTTGGCCTCTGTGATGTTGATTGCCAGTCTACGTATTGGGTTGGTTGAACTCAAACAAAACAAAGCATAATATTCTTTCTTGATCGGTGTATCATCAGTCAGACTCTTCTTTTTCTGATAACCTTCCAAAATATAAGGTGAGCTGTATGAACGTCTGTCAGACAAACCTCCACCTCCTCCTCCTCCAAGTTGGTCCACAACTTTTGGTGATAGAATGTTGGGTTCAGAAAAACTCTTATGGATGGTAAGTGGTTTCAACTGAATGTATTGTTCTTCATTGCCATCATCTTTGGCATCATACCTCGACCTCATACTATTGTTGGCTACTTTTCCAATGTTCAACGTGGTTGGTCTTTCCATACTCAACAAAAAACAAACTTTCGATCAACAAAATTTCTTCAATACATCTCTCATCGACACATCTTCCAAGATGTTGCTCATTTTTTTATACTGTTGATTCGTTTGATATAACTTATATTCTATATAATTCTTATAACGACAAAGATTTTTTCCCTTTTACAAATCCAAACAAATCTTTTAAGAACAACTTCAAGTAATCTTCAATTATTTGTAAGATGGAAGAAATGGACAAGATTACATATTATGTTGTAGGTAACCAATGATTCTTATCTTTGTTGCATTCACTACCAATCAAACAATTCATCATTACTTCATCTTCTCCTTTTACCAAAAATCACCTAAAACTTTCAACACAAAAAAAAGAAATTTATTTTTTGTTGTTTCCCTTTAAGGAAATTCAAGTGAAATATAGTGATTTTTACACAATATTGTCAACATTACATATAGCTAGTACAGTCCCCTAATCTTCCAAATACTTTTTTTTGTTTTACAATAATATTTTTCTTCCCTTGACAATGTTTTGGTTCTCTCGTTTTGTACGCGTAGATTTTTTTCTCTTTTGTTATTTTTATATCTTGCTTCTTTTTTTATTTTTTTTTCTCTTTATTTCTATAATTTTTTCTATATTTTGTTATTTTGCACGAAACATCTGCGAGAAAATTTTTCTCCCCTCTTTGTTTTCGCATATTCTTTCTTTTGTTGATTCTTTATTCTTCCAACTTGCTAATTTCTACAGAGGTTACTTCAGAAGTTAATAAAAAAGCAGTGCACTACTATATAAGAATTAGACCTTCATTCTAGACAGGAGAACGTCGCCCACAAATGTAGTTTTTCAGGCTTTGAGACCTGTAATGTAACTGATCGATTTTACGAATTAGGAAATCAAAAACAATGGCAGGGAACCAATAATTAAAAAAAATGAGAAAATTAATTTCACAAAATATATATTTCACGTTTCAGACTTCTTATAGAATGATTTGATTTCTTACCAACATAAAATACTTACATATCATGTTCAACACCATTGCCGTTGGAAGATGACCAATAGATTTTTTATAAGGTCCTCTACAGCGCGGCTCTCTAAGCTGTATGCAAAGGTGAAAAGTATGAATTAAGGGATGAAATGATGAATTCTGTCAATGAGTAGAACCTTTGAACCAAGAGAAAATAGTGTCGAGATGAAACAAAAAGAAATAAAAGTCTCAACTATTAATTTTCAAACGATTCAAAAAGGAAAAATGAAAATATGAAAATAGAATTAATGATTAATGAAAAAGTCTTTGATTAATTTTTCAAGACTTTTTTATTCGCTAAAAAATTTTTGAAACATAAAAATATCACCTCTGTAGCAAACTTAAAGCCCCGTTGGAAAAAAATTGGCTCCTATCCTATGTTAAAAAAAAGAGATGGTTGTTTTTCATTTTTCTACTCCTCCTTGGTTGAATCTAGACAGCGATCACATATCTGATGGATGGATAGCAAGTATTTCGAATAATTACCTTGTCTTTATTTGCTATTAAGATCTTCTTCAGTTCATCAAAAAACCTGATTATTTCAAAGAATGAAAAAATATAAAGAAAAATATGTGAAAAATAAAAAAGAAGATATGTTTTGAAAATTAACCAACATTCTCTGTCAGAGAGATTTAAGCTTAGGGTTTCTTCAAACGAGACAACTTTTATGGAAAGAGGAAAAAGATTTCGGTCGAATTTATGGGGTTTAGATCTATATCTGAGGTCGTTTCATAACATTATTGTAAAAAGATATGATTGCTCATTTTGAAGTTCATTCACACAATCACATCACGAAATCACGTAGCTTGTCAAAATTTGACCGAATTATCTATAGCGCCCGGGAGGGGGGGGGAGGGTACTGACCTTATGGTCCGACGGGGATGTACCGCTAGGATTTCGAAAAACGACCATAAATTTTGGATAATTAATGAATAAATTTTTGCGATTTTTTGCCCAAAATAATGAAAAAAGGTGACCCTGAATTGGATTCGGATTCCATCTTTTTCCGAAAAAGTACTTTTATTTTCTCAAATATTCTAAAAAAGGACCCTACGAGGGGTCAATTTTTCATTTTTGTGTTTTTGCGACCTTACCAGGGATTCACGAAAGCCGAAAATGTTCAAATTATTTTAACGTCACTGATTAAGAGTGATCTAAAAACCCGTACGTTCGGACAAATATTTAGGTTATAAAATCTTAACAGTGCTGTGCAAAATTTACCGAAAAACAGACCCTTACAGCGCATTTCCCGGCCATTTTACACTAGTTTTAGCGAAGAATTTCCTACCTTTACATACAGTGCATCTAGGTTTTGTCAGAACCTTGAAAAACCTACCCTTAAGGGCCGCACGTCCGGTAGGTCACTTACCTTGAGTTGCTTCCCCACCGGTCTAAAAGACACTGATGATGTGCTGAGGAAGTGACCTACTGACCCAATGAGGATACGAAAATTTAAAATATCGATATAGAAGGGTCGAAGTTGATGAAATAAACTAGAACTTACGATTCAGCAAAGAGCTTCAACACCTCATGTTGTCGTGGATACCCCCTTTGTTCGTCTAAAACATTCGCAAAAAAGAATTAGAATAAAAGGAACGATCCAAAAATTAGTTCCCGAAAAAAATTCGGCTATTTCGGCCGTCTTTGGCCCAAATAAGACCTTCCTCTATTTTATATCAATTCATGATATGCGTAAGTTAGCATTACGTCACTTTTTCTAACGGAGACAGCCGAAAAATCCGGAGTTTGCCCTCTATTTTGGGTGTTTCCGTTAGGAAAAATGACGTAATGAAACTTACGCATATCATGAAATGGATGAAAATTCTAGTTTCTTGCACGATTCCTTTGGCCTAAAGACGTCATCAAAAGTGTGAACTTCTTTTTAGACCATCACCCTGTCTTCGTCACACTGGGTACCAAAAGGTCAATCTTTCAAACCCAGCGGGGGCTGGGTGAAATGGTAACTTCTAGCGGGTCATAAAAATCTATTGTTTTTTTATCGTATTTTCAGTGGGGTGGCTCTTTGTAATTCTTTGTTTTACCCCTGGGGTGAGAGAGAATATCCGATTTTCTATTGGAAGAAACTATTTTCTCCATTGGGGCGAAAAACGGGGCAGCGATTTTTTCACTGGGGTTACCAGTGGGTCGAATCTCAGTGGGTCAGACACAAGGGCGTTTAATTCATCATTAATACTCACATAACATAACGTAATTTGCCACGTACTGCCACGATAATGATCTGCATGGTCATGTTCTATATGACCAATTGACCTACGAGAATTAAAAACATGTGAAGTAAAAGGTTTTTATACGTTTTATCGCATCAGTCATTTTGATACTAGTCATAGCTTACACTACGCTGTCATCTTCTTCGACTCTTATAAAGAATTAATGGTATAAGAGCATAATTTCAATAACTCTAATAAAAGATTTAAGATACTCAATTGTTTTAATACACCCCAAATCAGCCGCAATGTGCCAAAACCCTATGTTAAAGTCCAGTGAAAAATGTACTGGACATCGGCCTAGCGAGTGAAAAGTTCAGATGCCAACAACTTCTCAACTGTTCTAGATTAAAAATTATTCACGATTCAAGTAACTCGAAAGTTATAAATTAAATTGTAAACACA
Organism: Tiaropsis multicirrata; assembly: GCA_032270745.1. NCBI lineage: Eukaryota > Metazoa > Cnidaria > Hydrozoa > Leptothecata > Tiaropsidae > Tiaropsis > Tiaropsis multicirrata. Next base: position 16,533 of record JAUJPO010041134.1, read on the forward strand.
TTTCGTGCACGAAAAGTTACATTTCATCAAGCTACCTAAAATCTTCTTTAAAACAATGAAAGAGACTTTAAACAACAACATGTAAACATACCTGATATATTTCAGTGGATTCCTGAAGCAGCATCTTGGGTCAAAATACCAAAATCAACAATGAAAAAACAGTGTAAAAATCACCACAACAAACAAAATAGCTTTTACAGCCTATATTCCATGTAAATATGAGCAAAGACTTACATGAATGCATACCGAAGATACACCAGGTTCATAATATAGTAAAGCTCATCTTTCTTCATTTACAAGTCTAAAAAAAGCATAAAAATCAACACAGAACAAGCGTGCAATCCGCCCCAACACAATTAGCGGATCTTTACATTTCGATGTGTTGGTTTGGTACAGAAATCTAATATTCATCCATCTGTCGGAACGGATGAAAATTGTCAAAGAGATATGTCAACCCCGCAGATCCTCTTAGCGAAACCATAGGGTTTACAGCGCAGAGTCCCGTGAGTGGTGCGGAGGATCTGCTTGGAGATTAAAACACGGTTAGATCAGGTTAACACATCTCTCACTACTTCGAGAATTAAAATTGGTTTGATTATTTCACTACTTAGACTTGCAAACCTTTTTCATTTTGACTTATCACTTAATACATAATCCTGACTTGAATCCTGATTTATTCACATTTTGATGTGATATCATTAGAAATGAATACCCTCAATCAATCGTTACAACCTTCATGTAATCAATTAATTCGCATACCGATCAACCCCCCCCCCCCCATTTAAAAGGAGAATTATCATACCTTCTGTGACTTCCTACCATATCGTTTCATCCAGTTTTTCAATTCCACCATCATCGGGTAAAAGGCTCCCATGAGCCATACATATTTTCAGAAGGGCTCCATCCTCCCTCACTTCATAAAATATACAAGACTTGTTATGAATGAATGAAATATGTAATGAATTTGTCGGACTGTTTCAAACTTTTGAATTTAACAAAAAAGTTATCAAATTATTTTGACAAACTTATTATGGTGTTTACTTAACTTGGACTTGAAATTTTAATTTCTAATACCTCGGTGATAATAGCAAGAAAATTCTAGTAATAATCGTATACCTCTAAGTATTTTTATGTTAAGCCTGATCCGACTTCATGGATACCTTCTTGAAATAGCTGACGTCAACTCCATCAAATTTGACAAAAATGACCCCATTTCAGGCACGACGGAAGCAAATTTTAAAGCTGGTGTTCTGGGAGGAGCTTTGAGCCCCCCAGCGGGGGTGTTAGGGGCGGAGCCCCCCTACGAATTTTTTTACATCCTCAAAGACTCTGAAATGGCTTAAATGACTAAGGAATATTAGATAATAATAGATATGGCGCGTGCTGTTTTACATTTCAATCGAATTCAGCTTCAATATAGCTGGCCTTTATTTGTTTCTAAATTGATAAGTAAATAAATCGATTTCCCTTGTTTGATTTCTTTTTCAATTTTTTTTTTTTTTTTTCGAAACTCACTGACAAAACCGACGAGTCTTCAGAGAATATTTGGTACGGCAGCCTCCGTACCTGCCGTACCCGGTGCGTCGTGCCTGCATTTGTTGGTTATGTTAATTGTAATGGGTTGTGTTACCGAAAGAATGAAAAGTAAAAAATGACTCAAAAGGATTGAAATCTGGTTTTAATTTCACCCACGACCTCTATGTTGTTTTACCCACGACCCCTGTTATTTCACCCACGACCTCTATGTTTTTCACCCACGACCCCTATGGTAATTACCCACAACCTCTTTGTTGTTTAACCCAAGGCCTCTATGATGTACCCTTTACTATGTTGTTTCACCCACGGTCTCTATGTTGTACAACGAACATCGAGGCCGTGAGCGAAACAACGCCGATGTCGTGGGTGAAAAAACATATTTGGAACAAGATTTTTATTTCACAGACTGCGAGTTCATCAAAATTACAGACCAGATTTTTAAAAGTACAAACCAAAACATAATTGAACCCACGACCTCTATGTGTTTGACGACGATCTCTATTTAGGGCGAATGGCCAAGGTGTAATTGTGAATTTTCTAGGTATCTTTGCGTGATATCTAGAAATATTAATGGTGTATTATGTATCAAATAAAACGATGGTTATTACTGGTAGTTGTATGAAAATGGAGGGCATGGGTCCCGGCTTATGGGACTAAAAGTGGGGGGTCCAAATTTAATATCTAAAAAAACAAGAACATTTTGGCATTTTAAGGGTCGAAAACTGCCATTCTAGCCTACATATCGAGCTCGATATAATTTTTGTGTTGCATAAGTGTTTAAAGAATATAACTAGTACTACGCCTCCATGAGAAAACATTGCAAGAGGAATGCTATAATGCGATTAATTACTGGGAAATCAGAAATGTCATTATTACTCTATTGTAATAAGTATCCATGTTGTGAGCGACGGATGATATGAATATTAATATTCATAGCAAGTTTTATCATTAGATATTTTGTTAAAATTTATTATTTTTGGTACAACAGTTCAAAAGATGAAACATCACATACATACATACATACATACATACATGTAGAGGAGGAAACATCTTGATTACATTCTCACAAATTGTTTATCTTCAGCAGGGGAAATATTATTTGAGTTTGAGTGAAAAAGATAAGGAGTAATATTCTGCGGTTGAGCAAGGTTGACTGTTTAAATATGCTACCTTAAAGGAAGAAAATTTCGCGGCATTTAATTTCGCGGTTCAGACCTTGCAAATTAAATATTTCGCAGAATTTAATTTCGCGGATGAGGGCATTTTTAGTCCAAAATATAGGCTAATTTGGCCTAAAAACGCTAATTTTGGGGGTAAAATTTCAAAATTCAAGATTCTATGTGTTTCGCGGAATTTAATTTCGCGGTTGATACCCAAAACCGTGAAATTAAATGCCGCGAAATTTAATGCCGCGAAAATTTCTTCCCTTAAGGTACTGATAGGAATTATATACCACAAGTTTTTGGCTTCACCCCTCTCTCTTTCTCTGTTACTCTATCTCTATTAACAGAAATCATTATCAGATCGATCAAATTTTCACATAATTATCTTCGACTCAAGAGAATTCAACAATGTGATACAAAGATATAAATAAAGCGTTAAAAAGCTGATGAGAAAGAGAGAACTATTAATTATTCCAACAATCTTGATGGAAAGCATCGACTTAGTGTGAAATCATCTCCTTTCAAAACATGTGAAGTCGAAGAAACAATTTTGAAAAACAAGAAACCAAGTGACATGTTATAATAGTGTACTTTGTGTGTGGAGTTTCTTCTTCTCAATAATATGACAAGACAATTAAGAGGGATTGAACGACAGAACATTTATAAAATGAAAGGTAAGGTTATAGCTTTTATATTATTCTTTATGAGCGATAGTTTATCAATCAGTCAAGGACTGACGGGAGAGATGACCGATACTGTAGGACTGGACATCTATGCTTTGAGTGATAATGGATGTATAAAGAAGGTCTGGAGAAAGTTTCAGCTTTACGTTTTTTCTCCACCAAACAGCCTGCTTTTATCTACCACGACCGCACTATTGGCTAATAGCTAATATCAATATCACTGTTAAAAAGGGTGAGCACTGAGTTAAATGGTTTTACATTACAAAGATATATTCAAGTAATAGGTAGTATTAAGTTAATCGGGGAGATCTCATCTGTGTCTCCGCTAGCGCTAGACTACTGGGTTGGTTCAGACTTAAGCGGAGCGCTACGCCTGCCGTCAGCTTCCAGTGACTTACAGCACAATTCAGTTTACCTGTTTTGTGCTACTCATTCGTTGAGTGGACGATTAATCAAAATGTTCTTGGTAAGTTCAGGAAAATTAGCAATGAAAGCAGGTGACAATAGACATTGTGTTATGTCCCGAACCAACAGTTTCACCACAGAAAGAACAAACAACTCTTTAACCACCACATAATTTTTGAAAATATTAAAAGCTTAATATTTACAGTTTATGTCCAATTATCTGGACAATCAATTTAAATTAGAGAGTGGTTTTTAAACAAGAACAATCCTTTCTTATTTTGGATTACTTGAAGAGAATGAAGGAACAAAATTAAAGGGAGGGAAATGACCATTGTCATGAAACTGCAGGCCCTCCCTAATAACACCTCGCAGAGATTAATAGCATTCTGATAAGCTATATGTACTAAGTACATGTGCTATTATTGACAAAAACAATATTTAAAGAGAATAAGAAGTCATAGAGAAAGGAACAAACGATACAAAGCCATTAAAAGCCATATGTATCTCTAAGAAAATTTTCAAACTAAAACTCAACTTTTTCGAACTTTGCATTTGTTGGCAACGGGCCAAATTCATATGCCCTGACCGATTCAAGTGTTTAAAAAGTAAAATTATAGCTGAAAAGTATACAGCTGTATTTCATTCCTTTTTGCCGATTGACTGACCACGATTGATTCTCCTTAACACTATCCCAGCAGACAAACAAGACGTCATTCCAACATTGTTTCAACCTCCTGACGTTTAAACAACATTTAAACAACGTTCCGTGCCTAAGTTGGCCTCGAACTTAGTATTCACGAAGAGCAGATAACATCTCTTTTATGTTTTAGTCAGAGACGAGGTATACCACTCCATTTCTCAAAATTAACCATCTAAGTGTGACCACGACATGATCGAATTTCCTACTTTTCACCAATATGAAAATCTTAAATATTTACCATGTTAAATTAAAGAAGAGTGAATTTTTTTAACCATTTGTTTAAACAAGGTATATAATAAATTTCAACAATTATTTTTTACTCTACTGAGATCTGAGGTTTCAGGAGAGGGAATGAAGAAAAGCAAAGTAGACTTAAGTATAACAAAATGGTGACTGGGTACTACTCGTGGCAGTGGACTATTTCAGAAGGTGAAAGATTAATTAGATTTATTGCATGATTCGTCAGAAATAATATAGTTTACGAGTAAGGGTTTAAAGGTCAGGTAAACAGTTTAATTTGAAAAAGTGGCGCAAAAAAATACTGAACAGAACATGTTTCGTTTTCCTTGTGACCTATGAATCCACCTAAATAAAACTTCTGCTGATAAATATTGAAATTTAAAAAACAGAAGGAGAAAAATGGCTGAAAGTTTTTAAGGAAAATATAGAATCAAAGTCTTATTTATAAACATCCTTTTGACGTTCCATGTATGTGTACACAAATACACGTTTTTTTTAAATAACATTAAAATTCGAAGAAGCCTTCTAATGTTCTTAGCTTTTTTGGTTTCAAACCTTAAAAAATTTCTTAAATAAGTCTTTTAATTAATTTGTACATAATCAAAAAAGAATGTTCTTATTTATATACCCTTGATTCTCCAAAGCCTCCAAATGTTCTTAGCATGTCCTTAACTTTTTGACCTCGAAGCCTCATGTTCTTATATACTCTGTTCTTAGTATCAAGAAACGTGTAATAGAAAAACATAAAACAAACTGTCATGTTTATTTTCCTGATGTGTTCTTTTAGACAGTGTTTTTTTCACTGGGTGGTTTTAGTATTATGACTGATAGACAAGGAACTAAGAGGATTAAGAGGTGATAAGCCGATTAAAGAAATTGCAAAAGTACTTCATAAGGATCTTGTGTTAGACTGTTCTATTTGGAATCGATACAGAGGGGTCGTATACGAGGGTTACCGAACTAGTGACTTGTTCACTAGACATTGAGAGGTGATAATCCGATTAAAGAAATTGCAACAGTACTTCATATAAGGATCTTGTGCTAGACTGTTCTATTTGGAATCGATACACAAAGGTCGTATGAGGGTTACTGACCAACTAAGTGTCATGTTTACTAGACATTTGTCATACGTCGCAGGGAAAATGGAAGAACAAGATCATTTATTTTCTGAAAATACAGGTAAGTAAAAATCTTTTAAATCTAGATTCATTGCAGGGCCGGCGGAACGTTTATGGAAATGGAGAGGCTGCACTGTTTGGGGCCGACGGGCGATAAAATTTCGAAAAATACACTCCTTTTTATAAAAACAATTTTATAAGAACAATGAGGCTCAAAACGGCCAAAAAATAAGAACAATTTAAGAACAGTTCTGAGGCTTCTTTTCGAGCATGTTTATACCGAGTATATATTTGTGACTAAGCTAATATAGTATTACCTTATATAGGACCTTGACTAGAAAACTTTTTGCTCAAAAAATATTTTTCTCCACCAAAAAAGTAAGAACACCCCCGTTTCACAGACCCGATGAGACCCCCTCCCCACTGGAAATACAGGCCCAAAAACCGTCCCCAGTGAAAAAATAGCATAGAAATTCGTCCCCACTAGAAAAAGGACCATCCCCATCGAGATCCCCATTGAAAAACGTCAAAATTTTGATATCCCCACCAATATTTCGAACAAAAGACAATAGAATTTCTTATCCCCAGTGAAAAGTTTTTGATAACCCCGCTGGATTTCATGTCTCTTTATTTATCCCCACTGACAAAAGAATTTCCACCGGGTCACTGACACAGGGGTGTGTAAGAACAAGATAAGAACAATTTGAGCCTCAACAAATTAGGCCCTTTAGATCTTTAGATGAGTAAAAAAACATATTTTTGAAAAAAAGTGGGAAGGCATCCTCTTGCTCTTCCGCAGGGCCTGGATTGCTAGCATTTGTTAACAATTCGAAGTCATTTGAGATTCTGTAATACCAGTTTTGTCAAAGCAAACCGTCAATGAACACGAAGAGCATGAGAATTATGACGTCTGTAGATGAAAAGATTTTAAGAAGCTTGTAAGATAGGATAATCTATAAAGGATCAAGTGCAAAGCAAAAGAACATCAAATACCAGCTTTCCTGGGCTTAAAAATAGTAAACAACACCAGTGTGAATTGGCCCCAATTCAGAAAAAACGAAAACAGTGAGCTAGTAGGGGTCCCTAATCAGAATAATGAAAGACTGATTAAGAAATGAATAGATATCAAGTGATCACACAGTGGGTAATCAAGCATTCGCATCGTATTCGCATCATATTATATCCCATTACATGTTGCTATGGTAACATCGCGTATACCGTTTAACATTTTGTTAATTTGTTCAATATAAATGTGTTGAAATGACTTCTGAGACAAGTTATGGAGCAATGTTGAAAAAAAATTTATTCTGGTGACTTTATTGTTTTTTGGGGTAAATACGTTACTTTTTAGTATTGAGGTGTTATTCTTTTAATTTTCGAAGTTTTATTTGATCAACTTGACTTGACACAAAAGTTAATATATCAAGAGCTATAAGGAAAAAGTTTGTACTTACACTTCTTTGACAGGCAACAGACAGTTATAAAGAAGAAAGTTATTATTATAAATTACATCTTAAGGATTCAATCAAGAAGAGAAGTGTCAATGTGTTCATTCCATGGAAAATCGGAAAAGTAGTTGCGAAGGTAATATAAAAGTTTTGACTTTTGTATATTTAATATGAAGAAAGTGTTTGTGAAGAAAAATATACCAGTATTCATATTCAATTTAAGTAACTTGGGATTTCTACATCTACCCAAAGTTTGTCGATATAAAATATAGAGATTTCTGAAGCCCGTTCGGGAATTCTTAGTGGCACCGCTGAATAATGAAAGTATAGATGAGTGATGAGATAATTAAATGTGAAAGAAAAAACAAGATATTTTTTCTTATTTTAATAAGAAAAACATATTGATATTATATACATTTCTTGAAAATTATAATTGAAAAATTGGAGATGGGAAAAGATGAGACGTGATAAAGTTGTGAGTAGCATTTCAATTGAAATGTTATTAAAAAGTACATCCAGAAAACTGAAAACTGAAACTGAGAAAGAAACTTGAAAATTAACTACAGCACTATTTTCATTTTCCATATCAGAACATGGAAAAGGGAAAGCAAGGAGATGTTGTCGAGATTTCTCAAATTGGGTTACATTTGTTTGAATGAATTACATCGAGTTGCAAATACGTAATAATACGATAATGCCATTTTTAATGTTTTTAATGTTTTTTTTTTTAATGGCTTTCCACAAACGTTTTGCACTTCATTTGTCGAACAAAATAAAGGTTCATACATGATTCGTTAATAGATGATTTCGCCGTGACGTTTAATGTTATTGATTGACTCGCTTTATATTAAAAACGTAAAATGTTCGTGAAATCAAGCAATAATTTTGCCAGTTCAGATAAGTTACCTGCCAGAAATGGCAGGCATTTGTAAGGCATGAGATACACACTTTTAATGAGTTTTAGAAGTAATTAGCAAATATGAAAAGATGAAAGAATATAATAAATGCCTTTGAGAATTGAAATTAGATTCAGAGTTGTAATCAGAGCCAAAAGTAAAATATAATATCATCTATACAAATTAATACTATAAGGTAAAAGTAGATAAGCTTATCATTGAAGAAAGTTATGAAGAATTCTAAATGAATTCAGAATGTAAATTTTGAGCAAAATTAAGTAAGAAATGCATTATGAAGTAAAATTCTGTCACGACTTACCATGGGGCAATTCTTTTCATAATGATTCTCATTTCATAATGTTAAACGAAGAAACTATAAATATTGTAAAAAAAAGCAACTAAAAATAAGAAGAAATTTAGATGCATTTGTAACATGAAATGGTTAAATGGCGGGAGTAAAGTGGCGCATAAAGTATTAGGTAGGTCCTTTTCTTAATTGTTGTCAGGCGAAGGACTGACGAGTGTAGAGAAAACAAAATAACCATCAGTCTTCCATTTCTTACGTCTGAAACATTTGAAAGCTTGATCAAAAGAAACACGCTACAGGGGTACCAAATCCCCCTTTGGGTGCAAGTTTTCATTTTGAATGAGATGTTTTGGAAAAGAATTTTTATATTACGAATTGATAGTCGGTCGTAGAATGTTTATTACGTACAAAGGTACAAATTAATGAGCGTTAAATTTATGATATCCCAGAAATAAAAGGGGAGACTGGCTTTCTTGTAAGGGTAGAAAAAGGAGCCGGAATATAATATATTTTTAATGGAAAACAACTCAAAGAATTTCTAATCATCAAAGATTGTACTACTAGTCAGCACAACATTTTTTCACAAGTTTTTGAAAACTTTTAAATAAATTAATGGGATGATATAGCTGAAGGTTTGGCTTAAAAAGAAGGAGCTAGAGTTTTGTAAATGTGATTGACATCATGTTTGAGTTTCACGAAGAAAAAATTGGCTTGATGCCTACCATAACTAAGCTGAAAAACTGTTACACAAAGCAAGTCACTTTTGATGACGATGCATGTTACAATGAAGGTAAGTCTCCATAATAAAGGTTTGGCGTCACAACACGCTAAACCGCGGGCGTAAGATTCTAGCAGTACTGGTAGTATGAGTACTGGACCTTGTATGAAACGTATCGATTTGTTGTGAAAGAGAATTTGACCTTTCTGTTTTTATTTTAGGATCAGACATCCAACTGCGAAATGGAAAGACACCGAACAACGACAATAACAACCACAAAAACAACACAAGCCTAAAGAATGGTGTTGGTACCAAAGGTCCGCACAACTCCCGACTGCAACAAAAACATCGGACAAAACGAATACAACGGCGCAACGTGAACGTCAAACATAGTTCGGCTGGTGAATTTGATGCAAGCCAAGTCAAACGTTTCATATTCTTACAATCTCGCATTTACTGGTTATCTTCCTTAATCGGCGATCGACAGCGACCTTATAATTCAACCAAAGGAGTCCTAGGTCTTACGTTATGGATACTCAATTTGACTATACATTTTGTATTCGATTTTTATGAAGCCTACACGGTGTTTCACGTGAGTTGGGCCTCATCTATTGGCGTATTTCTTGTCATGTTTATCGTATCTACCATCTTTTTAATAAGACATACTGTGAGATGGTTCATCAGGACACTGAAAAAACTTTCCAAAGACAAAATTTATTGCAGCACTTTCATCAAACTACATTTCATTTTCAAGGTAAGCAGCTTAGCTCCCTTTCTCTTGTTCATTTTTAACACATAAGTCTCTCCTACCAAAAACCATTAAAAAAAGCTACATTAGCGAATCATAGGCAACAACAAGAGTTGTATCCCTACAATTATGTTCAGAAATTATGAAAACTTTTAAGACCTCTCCTCCAGTCTACAAAGCTGAATCAGGACCTGAAGACTCATCAACATTAGAGTGGGGGAGGGGGGAATACACTAAATGTATTCGTCAAGAATCAAAATTTTCATTGCATTATGAACGTGATTGTATCAGTGTTTACGTAAATTAGAAGTATCTATTGTTCTTTTTTGTAGCTTTCACCGTATGCCATGTTCATACTCTCTGTTTCGGGGGCTGGAGCCCAGTATGGTTGTTATGCCTACGATGATGCATTGACAGTTTCATTTACAAAAGCAGGACCAAACGGGACAGTGGTTGAACTGGTTCCCCATGCAGCTCATATTGTAATCAACGTGGCACGTTTCACAAGTCTGATGCATATTTATTACATGATGTTCCTGTTGCTTGGATTTGCTCTTATCATCTTTTTTACGATAGTACACACGCAGAGATTGTTTAATGGTAGGTATATTCATTCATCCAAAGAAAGAATAGTAGGACCAGGCAATGCTAAAGATGTTTTAGACCTATGGAATATGAACTTAAAACCGGTTAAAACCGTTAATATGTAGAAACCAGGATAGGACGAAAGAAAAAAAAAGTAAGCGATATATCGTCCTGATTTCTACATGGAAGAGATTTTTACTGACAATCTTTTTGCAACATACTTCAGATGCTGCCGCCATTTGTGTTTTAAGCATATATGATGGCATACTCCATACCGTTGTGGCAAGCTGTGTGTACAATACGGATCACAACAAAACCCTTATTAGTGTCCATTTTTGTTCACTTAGAAAGTAAAAGAAGTAAAAGACCTCCACCATTTAAGATAGAGGCGGAGAAAGGATTAATTTTGGATTAATCACTTGAGAGGATATTGTTAAGCAAACTGTTCTCGTTTTTAATCACAACAGTCTTTAAAATAACCTATTTTGATTCATAATTAACCTTTACATTTTTTAAAACTCCTTGGTAGAACAGTACTAACGAAGCCCCTGCATTGTGGGAATTTGAATATTATATTTAACCAATTATTTTCACAACAATTCAGTGGCGGATACAGGAGGTTCTCAAAAAATTTGACGGAGGGTGTTGCTCTTGCTCGTATTCCTTATTTGGAAGTCAACGCTCTCCATCAAAAAATTTGAGTACCTTTTAATAATTCACTTCCAATGGATCTAGTTCACAATCAATGTCTAAAGTGTTCTTTCTTCTCTCCTAACAGCACATATTGGTACGGAATTGAAAGCACACCCTCCTTCCATGACCTTTCAAGAAGCAGTGGACAATGTGGCCATGCGAACCAAATTGTTGAGAAGTGCTTCTGAAAATACCACAGTAAGTATTCTTGTTCACGTATTATTTATCAAGTTTGTTGATGAAGTATTCTAGCTATTAGCGAAGTTACGCAAGGGGCATAATTTGTCTACGCAAAACTTACGAACGAAAATGTATATACACGCGTCTAACGTCCTAAACAATCTCTTGCGTAACCTCGCTATTAGTTGAAAGGAAATCCTTTTCCGAAGCAAAATTTGTGAAAGAGAATCCTTGTATAAAAAATGACGAAGCAGATATTATAGACTCGTCCTGAATAAAAACTCTTTGTTTTATCCGAAGACATTCCGGTTAATTTTAAGCTTATATTCACTATAAAAAAGGTTGGACAAATCCCAGCCGAAAAATTGAGTTTATGATTCTGAAGATATGAAATGAACAAAAACGTGTAAAAGCTATAAAGCAGAAGAAGAAGAAGAAGAAGAAGAAGAAGAAATCTCAAACTGTTTCTAAATTTCTTTCCATTTCAGATTATCTTTTCGACGCTATTATTGGCAACCAGCTTGTCCTTTGTCGTCAACGCATATAATTTCTTATTCATAAAACGATACGCTATTTACATATGGTTTGCCATCGCTCCACTAGTATGGACAGTCTCTATCATGATTGGTTCAGCCTTCGTGACGTCATCTTATCAAAAACTGAAACTAGTTGTTATGCAATCATGGGTAGAGATTCCAGAAAAATACGATGAGCTATGGGGCAGAAGGACAACCTCCAACCGAACCAATACTGCTGCATCCATACGTAAACCGAACTTGGACTGGCGCGCCGGCCTCGAGAATGTGCGGCGCCGAAAAGCCGAACGTGAAGCGGCGGCTGAACAAGCAACTTTAGAGGGGCAGGAAATTGTTGAAACCGAAACGAATAAAGAGAATTGTGTTATCGATATCAACGATAATATAGGAAATGGTAAAACTGAGCAGCAACAAAACAAAAAGAAAGAAAGCGTCTTTTCTAAGACTGTTCGTAATATAGAACTTTTGAATAAATTCGTCAATGGCACAAGTGAAAAAAATGCAGATGCTGAGATTGAAATGGAGAATGAAGAAGTGAGAAAATCACTTTATGATAATGTGGACCAACAAAAAGACACTTCAAATATAGACCAATCTGCTACAGGTGAAGAGAGCTCGTATAAGAGTGGTGAAGAGTTTCGAGAAACCACCGAAACTGGTGACCAGTTGGTAGTGGTGGCTTCTTCTGATACTGCTCTCTACAGCGACAACCCTGTTGTTAATGAACAAATACGTTTGCAAGAAGTACAAGAACTCAGGAAAAAATCCGTTGCAAATGACAGCAAGAATAATGACTCTACTGCTTGGAAAAAGATTCCACGCATCAAATTTCGTAAAGCAACAAAACCGAAAATTTCAATCCATAGTCAAAAAGACGAGACATCACAAGCAAAGAAAGAGGATAAAAATGTTGAAACGCCTAAAAGAACGAACAGTGTAAAGTTTGATAAAGTAGTACGCCTTGCGCAGCAAGTCAACAAGTTTACAGATAATACGAAAAAACAACAAATTCGGCGAAAATTCAATTACGAAAAGTATATCAAATATTTGGAGTTGACCTTGGATACTGTGGGATTTTCATTGGGCAAAGTGACCATCACATGGGATCGTGTTTCATTCTTTATTGTTCTTTTAATGACTCTTGTGGGCGTGTTTGCTCAAAACGCATTCCTGAAATAGGATGCCCCTGTAGTTCACCTATTTCTTTTTTGGCTGGAACTTTTTAGAAAATTTCCAAAAATTCACTGCCAATCAAAAGAATCCAAAAAAATTGATTTTTTGTTCAATAATGACAAAATGGATTTTCCAATTAATCACGACCCCTTGATTTGTCCTTCAAATTGAGCTTTGCCAAAAATAAGCCAAAATAACAGCGTTTAGATCAATAGTTTCAAATTACATAAGATTATTTTTAAAGCAATTTTGTAGATAACAATTCTTTTACCTCCTTTATTTTTTTACACATTGTAAATTTCAGAATTAAAATTCAAATAAATGAAACGACTTACTACAGTATATTTAAAACAGCTGCAATTCTTTCAAGAAATGCGCTTCGCGTGAACGTTGAAATTGTAGCTTGGTTTTCTCCCAGTCGAAAGTTCATTTTTACCAACACAACAAAGTGAACATTTTCCTCAATTATTTGAGGGGAATAAAATTTCATCATCTCGATTGATATCTTTTAGCTCATGAATATGATTAATGGTTTAAAGTATTTCAAACCTGATTTTAAATAAGTCCCAAAAAAAGTCTTTTAATTGTAATCCATTCAAGATCAAAGCCAATTGATGTTTGGTGAAATACATTTAGAGACAATCATCATTCTTCCATCTTATTTTCGTCTTTTTCTTCTTTTTCCTCAGTCTTTTCCTTCTTTTTGTCACTTTTTGAAGATTCCACTAAAGTTAATAAAATCATATCTAAAAATTTTATCTAGTCTAAATTAAAAAAACCGGTCCCCACTTAGCGGGAGCAGTGCGCGCCTTTTCTGTTTCTTTATTCTGATTGGTCTCTCAGATAACATTACGTCAGTTTGTTACGTAATGACTTCGCCCCCTGAACCCCCACCAGGGCTAGCCCTGGACCCACTGGGGGGCTTAAGACGCCCCCAGACCCCCAGCCTCATTTATCCTGGATTTTCCAGGTAACGCCGTAGCTGAAAACTCAATTACATCGTATGAACGGTAGCATTGTTTACTGCTTGGAAAAACCCCTGAGAGCTGTATTTCTTAATTTGTTTCGTGGCCTGGTAAATTCTGTTCAACAATCCAAAAAACAAATCGAATAGGTTCATTATTCTAAAATTGCAACACAACAAAAACAAAATGCCACGGACATAGAAAATAATGATTTTCACAGCAATAGTAAGGAATAACAGAGAATGAATAATTACCATCCATCAGAGATTTAGCTCTTTCTTTACGCTGCATCGCTTTTTTGGCCATTTTCTTTTGACGTGTAGATCTAAATCTAAAGAAAAAAATCCAATTCAATTCCCACTTGCTCTAGGCGCTCAGTTAGGTCCCGTCGTAGTCCGCATATAGTCGGTTTGACTTCTGATTATAAAAGTATATACCTTACAGGGTCAGAAAAAGTTGGATTCGTTATTTTAAATGTTCAACTTCGACAACATCCGTAATGGTAGCTCAAAAAATCCTTTTCAACACGCAAAAGAGTGTCTAGTGTAGCCTTAGCATTAAAAAGGTGTACACAATTTTGCGGAAACTAATTTTTGCGGTTTTTGCGGTTTCTAAGGACTATTGTTCTATAAATAGCCCAAGATCTGCAAAATTAAATTCCCTTAAGGTAACTAAAAGAATATCATGCACAAAAAAATTTATTACTAATAGGTAAAATACTTTTGTGGAAGTTCTTCTGATAAGGTTGCTTTCTTCAACAAGTCTCTGTGAGTTGCAGCATTTTTCTTCGTCTGTTTAGCTTTTACACGTCTTTGTTTTTGTATACGCCTCCCCTGATATATAAAGAGAGTAGTTTCGATATTAAAAAAAAAAAATTAAGATTTTGCAAGGGGAAGCATCTGATACTCTGACCTTAAACTGGCTTAAAAAATGTACTGCACTTACCAAATTAACTTTGTTTACTCTTATGCCTTTTGCCATTATTGATGCAACTGAAAAGCAAACAAAAGAAAGGTTCAAATTTCTTTGAAGAGGATGCAGCTTCTTAAAAGCCAAGTAAACAAATTCTTGATAGCCTTCTATTTCAAAAAATATACATTTTTTGTGCTAAAGTTTGTGAAAAGCTATTTTAATTGAATTTAGTTGCTTTTTAAAGGGCAGAAATTTGTGTGGGCAGAAATTTTAGATGGGACCTGGAACCCCTTTTGTTTACTATGATTGTGTTCGATTACACTCTCCATGATTCAATTGAAATTTCCGTTTGGTGCTCCATTGCACATTTGAGGAATGGAATTAAGTTGATCTTATCTTAAAAGCTTTATCAATAAATTATATTATGTAATTTGGTTTTAGTCGCAGAATTCTTTTTCAGCCCATTTTTACAACTATTGACACTCTTTAGTTAGCATCCCGTCAGCAACCTTGGAGTGACTACCCCGATTTCCCTCATGCATGGCATGGGTTGACCCAGGGGAGGGTTCGTTCACTTGCCAAGTGAACCGCCACAAGTTAATTCTACCCAAATCTGTACATGCTGTCCTTTCCGCAACAATGGGTGGTTTTTTTATTTAAAATTGAGTTTGCAAGTTTGTAAGAATACTTGTTTTTCATTTTGTAAGGAGATAAGAGTGGGATGAATCTGCTGCAAAATAGTAAATAAACTAACCAACATTGTAAAGATAAATTCAACACATAAAATTGAAAATTTCAAGAAGTCATACAGGGGTTGTATTTTCTAATGTAGAAACATTCCAATTATGTATTTCTTCAAAACAAAACAAAAGATCTTATCCTAAAATTGTAAAGTGGGTCATCTTTTTATCAAAAATCACCCATTGTTGCGGAAAGGACAGCATGTACAGATTTGGGTATAATTGCCCAAGTGGGAATCCTTGGTCTCCCAAACAGGAATCATCAAGGTTGATATCGACTGGCGCCTATTTTTTGTATCCATATGGAATTTTTGTCCTGGCTTTCTATTTCTTGTCTAGCTGCTATTGTGAATTTGCATTACTTGGTCTGATTCATTGGGCTATTCCATTTTAAAACAATACATGGGTATTGACAAACAGTAAATTTGAAAATATTTTGGTATGTCATCAACTACAACAATAACTTGACAACATAAGAGTCAATAATATTTAAATTCAAGTTGAAGAAGAAGATTAAACTTTTAACAAGTGATACTTTGATGGACCTACCTGGTAATCAAATGAAAAAAACTAAAACACCTCTGTCTCAGATATTCAGCATCCTTAAAAATTATAACACCTCTGTCTCAAATCAATGTCTTGAAAAAACACCACTGTCTCAAATATTATTTGATATCTTTAAACACCCCTGTTATGTCTTACTCATAAAAAGGTGATTTCTTAGGGCAAAAACTGCCGTTTTACGCCAGAATTCTTTTTCACAAACAAGTACAGCATTTAAGCCTTTTTTTACCCACGATGGTACTCTAGTCACATACTAAAAATCAGAAAAAACTAATGATAGAAGTTTCATTTAAGATTTGATAAAGACTGTAATTTTTTAGAAGGGTGTTTCCAGTATCTAAGGAGGTGCCACCATGATTGGCGCAGATTGGCTAGAATTTTTTTGAAAATCAGCCTCTCTAGATAGGCTAAAACAAGAATCTTCTAGAAAATATTAATAGAAAAATAAGCTATCGCAAAGAGGAATAATTTTATGAATAAAAATGAATGGTCCAACCACTTTTTTTCAGAGCAGGAACGAAAACAAGGAAGCTGTAGATACTGTTTTCCTTGTTTCGTTTGTCAATGTTAGAGTATGAAATATTTTGTGAATAATTTGATTTTATGGTAAATTTATTTTATTATATATTTATATATATACTGGGTGTCCCAGAAAAAGGTTTCGGTGTTTTGCGGCCTCTTGGAGCCAAAAGAAATGTTTTTTTGATTAATATTTTTATTTCATTAGAGAGAGGAAAGTCTAACTTAAATTTTGAGCTATAACCTTTCAAATTCG
>JAUJPO010041135.1:0-18302 GCA_032270745.1 Tiaropsis multicirrata
ATATTTTTTGCGTACTTTTTATAATTTTTGCGTACTTTTTATAATTTTTGCGTATTTTTAGAACCTGAGTATTGAGAGATAATATTTGTGCAGTTCTCGGCCACCGTATGATTGTTATGAATTCAGATTTTTTGAAGATAGAGACGATTTACAAAGTTTCAGTCCAGCAACCTGTTTGGTTGCTATTTTACAGACCAGAAAGTCGATAATGGGCTTTTTTTGAGACAGGTATTACGAATTGGGGCAATCTATTGCAAATCAGGGCACAGAAGTAGTCCAGTACTGTTACTTCAAATCATTTTTGTACCAGTTACATTCGAAAGAGGGCAGAATCTCTTGCGACAAAGTGGGGATGATAGACCATAGCCCTTAATGAATTAGTCTGATGACAAATATACTCGTCATTTAACTAAAATTTAAATAGTTAACCGAGGAACGGGTCATGATAGGTGCAAGGTTTTGTCCTAGTCGAAGCAGGCTGACCAACTTTTAGAAACAACCAAATAAAAATGGTCAGATGAAAAATTAATATGAAAAGCAGTAAAAAAAAATTCTTGGCAGGGGTCTAGGGAATTGAATCTTTTTTATCAAAATTTTTCTTGATAAGTTGTTTTAAAAATGTTATGTACCATACGGTAGGGTCCTTTATAGAGTCGCAAAAAATAAGAAACATTTTGGAAACTTAATCCCTATCTCGTTCTATTTTCGAAACTTTGAGGGAGAATTTGCAGCAAATTATAGAATTTAAAAAAATCATCCACAATGGGTTCCACCAGAGAAGTGAAATAGAATAGAAAAACATGACCAAAAATGTTGCTATCAGTTCTATTGAAAAACCCTTTTTATCAACTTTGATGAGGTCGTAAAAACATCTCTAGAAAAACCGGCTCGCCATACGAAAAGGGTTGGTTTCTATATGCGTTGACAAAATAAAGATAAACGATAAATTCGGGAATTTTGCAGTAGCATGTAACTTGAAAAAATCTCATTACATAGGACTAAAAATTTTTAGAAAAAGTTATGCAGAAATCGAGTAAAAATAAATTACTTTTTTAACTTATGGCATTACGGCATTTTATCTAATGGTGCCATCGGTCATGATGCCGTTTTAACTGCAGAATCACTAGGAAATTCTGAACATGAAAATATTAAGTATCTTATAGCGGTGATCAGGTCTACCCAAAAAGACTTTAGAACTTTAACAAAAGATTTCTGTCAAAACAAACTAATTATGCAAACTTTTAATATCAAAGAGAAAAGAAACCTATTAACTTGATGAGAACTCCCATAAGGGCAAAAGGAACATATATGGAGAGCCATGTTTCAATGAGCTGGTTTTCTATTCTATTTCACTTCTCTGTTTCTCTGGTTCCACGTACGTAGGATCCATTTTTCGAACACCCAATAGTATCACGATGGTAATCGGATCATTAGGTCATATGAAAAAATTTTAATATGGTAATTGACGGAGGGAAAAACAAACTTTGATCAGCATTGCAGTTGTATATATTTGATGAAATATGAATTCAAGTATTTCATAATATGAAAGGAAATAAAAGACAACGTTTTTCTGTTAAATTCTTTACTTATACTTCAATTCCTTCAAGCGCACAACTTCACCATGAACTCTTTCAATATTTTTGTTGTCTTGGCTTGTGCCGCACTGGCTTCTGCCGACTTCGCTTATGAAGGTATGATTTCAAAATTTATTTTGATCGATGTATTAAAAATAGGAGTAAATTAAACCGTACCTTGCAAGATGATATGTCAAAAGACTTTAAACAGTTTTTAAATTTCATTTGTTTTGATGGCGCTGTTAAGAACACCAACAGAATGCATTGAATTATAGCTGCTGTACTTGTTCAATCTTTTTCATTTATTCTTGGTTTAGATTCCATGGATGAAGGATCAGGGTATACAAGTGTAAGTAATATTTTACTAATTTTGGTGAATTTTGAACAAATTAGTACTGATGGGACGCCAAATTAAGTTCTCACAAAAATTTATATTTATGGTCTTTAACCAAAATTACCCCTTTTTATCCAAAATTACCCTAAAAAACGGTAAAAAAAGAGAAGTTTTAGTCTGCCATTAGCCAAATTAAGTTATCGCCAAAATTAAAAAAATCGGTGACCAAAATTTAAAATAAATTGATTTTGCCCCCTCGCCAAACTTAGTTCCCTTAGTCAAAATCAAAATCAAATGTGTTCAACTTTGACCTTCCATTTTCATTATTTCAGTGTTTGAGTGAACGAAAAGAATGTATGGAACACGTTCAAGGTGTCTTTGGCAGAATCAAATGTTTTGGTTCTTACACACAATGTGTTGCTAGATGTGCTGGTGCTGTAAGTTCCATTCTTTACTTCTTCTATGATGACACCCCGTGTCTGTGAGATCCACCCCAGTGAAAAATCGCTCAAAAAAGTCTGTGTTTTCGCCCCAGTGGAGAAAATGGTCACTCTAGTAGAAAATCAGATATGACTTTAACTTTTTCTTTGTTTGTTTTAGTGTGGATTGGACTATCTAGAATGTAGAAGAAGCCACGAACTTTTCCATTGCATAAATAAACACAAACGTTGTATGAGTCAATGTAGAAACTAAATGCAGAAAATATAATAAATCAACACAATTTTCACTTGATTCTTCTTTTCTTCTTTTTTTATTTCGAATTTTCTATGAAAAGCATAATAATTTCTCCGTACAAAATGCTTAAAAAAACTAAAAACGCACTTATCCTTATACGGACAGATTCCCTACCAAAGCTAATCACACCCAACCTTCCACTTTTCGCAAACGAGAATAGGGATTTTACTATTCAATTGAAAATAGTTGAAGGCGTTTCGTTAAATCTCCCAACATGTTTTTTCGATTGACGAAAACTAGATTAGCCAGAACTAAAAGTAGGTAAAACACATATAAGTATAAATAATCGAATACACAAAGTGGTTATAAAATTGAATATTTACAAGCGTACTATATTACATATCTCTTCTTTCTATAAAAATATTTTGCTTTTAAAATTTGGACAAATCACTGGTCCTTTGGCTACCAAAATAAAGCGGATGTTTCATATGCCCAATCATAATGTTATGGCACAACTCTAAGCTAAATGACTAAAAGACTATCCGCATTGGATCACAAGTTGCACAAACGCGGCATATCTCCTATCAAGGGTCTACCTTATCGAACATAAGTAAGTCGGACACAAACGTGAAAGTGACGAAAATTTAGTTTGACGTATAGCATTTTGTCCGACTATCTTCTGTCTAATAAGAACATTTACTATTACATTTTGTATTCGGTGAAAACCAACATACCAAAATGCGTGCTCTTTGATGTGGATCACAGCTAAGACCCCGCCCTTCAATTGTTCGTGATTAATATCCTCGACTCAATGATATATTTAAAGTATTGTTTAACTTGGTGTAGGGATATTTGATTTTGCGATAAGTTCTCGTTCGAGTTTTCCTCCTCCTTTGACATCACTTAACCATTCACCACATGGAAATTCATAGGAGCCACCTTCCTCGTCCGTCACTTGTACCTATATTGGATAAAAGACATTCTTTGTAAGGTACATCAAACTTAGAATAGTGATTTTTATTGAGAATTCCGATTTAATTACTCGTTGGAAAGTCAAAATCAACTTTATGAAAACGTATTCCACGTTTTTATTTCGTTCCCTTCTACAAAACTTTTCTTACCTTTTTTAAATACCAACTTGGTGCAGTACCGGTGTTGTCATGAAGGATTTTCATTCGTTTTAATTTGCCGAGGTCAGGAAGTAAGAAAGTTTGGATATCCTCGCTACAATAGAAAAGAAATGAAATGATTTGATGTTTTCCGCTGCTTCTTTAATGTCACAAATTTCAGCGTCCAGAAGATATCCAGGAATGGCACAAAAGTTTCAGCCATAATTTCGAAGATTTCTACATCATGATTATATTAGGTAGAAATATTTGTAAAACAAAGAATCAAGAGTATTGAAATAACAAGGAGCATTTAAAACGATGTATATCGTGATTATCGAAGGATTTAAAAGAATGCACTTACCTTCCAGGTTCATATTTTGCGGGGCTTGGATCGAGTTGACGGAAATCTGAACTTCCTCGATCACCGATTAACTCGAAATATATTTTTGCATCCGTTCCAGCACCAAGAGGTTTACCAGTAAACGTTTTCACCGTGTAATTGGTGCCTAAAGTTATAGTGAGCATTATCTATAAGATTGTATAAGGTAACCGCATGACTGCCTTCAAATTCGGACAGGTGGCTCCTGCCCGAACTGGGACCCATCCCTCCGAAGATGTTTTCACTTACGCAGCAAATGTACGCTGGAAAATGGTTAAAGCTTGATTGAATTTTGACAACCCTTACCTAGCCCATAAAAGAATACATTATTAGATTCAGCTCCACCACATTTCTCAGCCTCGTTTCCATTGCAGGTGATATTACAGGCTTCATCTTCCAATTTGCCATATTTCCCATGATCTTTTCCACAGAAACAAGAGGTACCATTTTGAAGTCCAAAGTACGAATAGCTTTTATCAGCCATTGCACAAGCCTTCGCACAGTCTTCTTGCGTGGTTCGTTTCAAATCGACTGTTGTCTTTAGGTCATGGTTTGAAGGATCGTCTTTGTAGCAACCAAGTTTTTGATATAACAGAGAAATGTCTTCTTTGCTCTCGTCTGTTTTTGTGGCATTTTCTAAAACAATAGGGTGATTTGGTGAAAATCACTGATCTTGACTTTTACTTTTTTAAAACAGATTTCAAGAAATAAACCAATCTTTGAAACAGGGTTTGTGCAAAATGCTATCGAGTCAAGTTATTAAAATTATACATTATGCATACCTATCGTGGCATTTGCAACATTAGTTGCGTTATTATTTATGGTAGGAATGGCTGTCCGTTTGACCACTGGATTCTCTGCGTTTTGCTTGGAAACTGAAAAGGATGATCAATTAGATATGTATCGTCAAAGGAGTTTTTGATTCTGCGAATTATGGGAAGTGGGAATTACAATTACAAATTTAGCCTGTACCAGACTGCTTCCGAGAACATCATTATCGCTGAAGGAATCCATCTTAGTGCTAATAATACTAACAAGCATGAAAGAAACATAGCGGCTATAGCATGTTTTGAATTAAGAAATTAAAATTAAGTAATTAATTTGTCTTTGTTCCAAATCATCAAAAATAAAAATGGAATGCATCTGTTTGTTTGGCGTTACCTTGACAACGTCTTCCAGTGAATTCAGCAGGACACATACAGACGTATCCATCAATCTTTTTGTCGTCATCTTGACATACCCCTTCGTTTGAACATGGATTGGGTTGACAACGTGTTGCTATGGTAATATGAAAAATATTAGTTTATTGGGTGAACCGGGATTGATTCAAAGCTCCGGTTACTTTAAACTTTAAAAAATCTTACCGTCTCGATACAATAGGGGGTAATTTGACCTAATTAATAGGTAATTTTTCAGGTTTCAATTGTATAGGATAAGGTCGATCACCAATTGGCAATTACCAGATTTACAGCACCAGAGGTTAAAGAACCAGCATAGTATTTTGATTTATAAAGGCTTATTGTTTGAAGAGCATATCAAGAGCCTTCATTTTCAAATTGAGTTGAAAAGCATTAGCTTTAGCCTTTTGTAACTCTTTGAATGATTTTTCCATCGTGAGTGTAACTGGTGGATGAGTCTCGTGTTTACTTTTCATCTTGGCTTTTGATTGGTTTATATTGCTACCTTGGCCTTTGATTGGTTCATATTGCTACCTTGGATTTTGATTGGTTCATATTGCTACCTTGGCCTTTGATTGGTTCATATTGCTACCTTGGCTTTTGATTGGTTCATATTGCTACCTTGGCTTTTGATTGGTTCATATTGCTACCTTGGTTTTTGATTGGTTCACATTGCTTACCTTCTTTCTTTACATCTTCAGCTAGTTAGAGAAGAAAAAGAAAAACTTTTGAAAACTCATTACGTCATCAAGTTTCGTTCTGTTTATCTGTTTATCTGTTGTTCGTATTTGTTTTAAGGTATTTTTTTCTTGGTTGGTCATTGTAGCTGATGCATTGTTATTGTTGTCCATTGTATCTGATTTATTGTTGCTATTGTTGTCATTTATTTGAAAATATGGTTATTTCTGTGCTATCTGTGTCCGTTATTATATTTCTACTTGTAACGGTCGTGTAGTCTATTTGTCTGTATTTACTGTTTTGTCGTCAACATTTATCATTAGCGCGGTACTAGTATGTAGTTTTCATTAACCGATTGTGATTGAATGTTTTTGGAGTCAAGTAGTCCATACAAATCACTGATTTGATTAAAGTATCTAAACTCTAAACTCTAAAAGACCTGAAACCGTCATTTCTGCTACATACCAAAGCAAAATTCATCAACTTTGAATAAAATGCCGTTTCAAAGCAGACTAAGTCTTCTATTGGATGCTGTCAGGTGGAGAACATGTCCTTCCAATAGGAACGATTTCAACTTGAGCAGTATAAAAGAGTTAAAAATGGAATCGAGAAACTAATGATTGAAGGACAGGTCACTTACCGACGAGCTCTTCTTCAGTTTCGTCGCCAATTCGTGTTTCTGCTCCCGTATCTGTCGCTATGTAAGAGAGAAAAATGTTGTAGAAAGGTTAAAAGAAACGGCTGCCGTATCTGTCGCTATATAAGAAAAAAGGTTGTGGAAAGGTTAGAATCGCAGTTGAATCAAATGTTGTCATTATAATGGGAAAATCTAGCTAAATTTACAAAATATGGTAATGATATCTGGTTTTGGGGTATACGTGTATATCGCAGATATATGAAAGCAGTGTGACCAGTTAAAGTGTCGTGTATCATTAGAAAGTTAGTGTCATTGTAAGATATTAGAGAGGTTACGCAAGAGCTAGCTTATTTAAGACCTTAGATGGACGACGCGGACCTGCACATAACCTAGCCAAGCAAAATCCCTACGCGTATAGTTCAAAATGTTATGTACAGGTCCATGTCGGCCATCTAAGGTCGTAGATAGCCCCTTGTGTAACCTCGCTATTAAAGCCAGTCTCCAAACAGCACATGCAGCGCTTGCACAAGGATTTTCGCCTGGTGAAAGTCATGAGCTCGTCAAACAAAGTCTCTGAATGAGACTGGCTTTTAGTTGTGTTTATTGTTGACTATCTGAATGTCTATTTAATACAAAACTTTTAAATTAGAGCTCTAAATTAAAGACTGTTACAGCTAAGTGCTACACTACGTCTGAAAGTCAATTGAATGTCTTCGAGTCATAAGTTTATAGGTGTTTAAGCATCGTCTACTTTATACCTTCATCAAACCATTCTGAAGCACCGCTTGCAAGATCTGAATCCAAACTGTTCAATGCTTCTGGTAGAAGCGACTTGCTGACTCCTTTTGTGATTTCATGAAAAAATGAGAGTTAGTTCAGGTTAGTAAAATATTAAATATTAGATGTAATGCATTGTAAGTGTTATTCTGACTGATAAAAGATAAGCAATAGTGGGAAAGTAATAATTTTACAAAATGTTAAAACTCGTAGTTGCAATTTTTAACTTGTCTTCACCATTACGGAAGTCAATTGCATGTAACGAATTAGTTAACAGAAGAGAAAAACTTTTAGCTTGTAAGGGATTAGCACTGAAGGATCACCCAAAAGACCAGTTGTTACCTGAAGATAGTAAATCTTACCTCCATGTGTGTTATTAGCTGCAGATTGTCCGATTTTGTTGCCCTTCAAAATGGATTTCGGACAGACACGAAGTTCACCGATCTCTTTTTCTCTCAACGCAATATCGTATATTTGTAAACAAGAGATTTTGCCTTCAAAGTATCGTTTGTCGTTTTCTACGGCACCGACACGAATGTTTTGATCAGTTGCCAAGTCAACCTGCCCTAAATTACGACTTTTGACCATCTTTCCATCATGCCATAATTGAGCAACACCTGTATTGTTATCGTATGATGCGCCAACCTGGTTCCACTTTCCCATCTAAAAGAATTTATCTATGTATTGAACAGAGGGATCCATTACATTGCATTCCCTGCTAGTCATCAGAGAAGCGTGTGTTTGGTACAGGCTAAGAAACAATCGTTTACCTTAAAATTAAATCTTTCAATGGTGTAATCTAAACTAACATACCTGTAAAACACGCGTTGCTAAAGGCGCCAACGTTAAGTTTCCATTAGATCCACGCAAAGTGAAACGAACGAATAATTGTGTTTTATCATATTGCCATAAGTGGACACCATTACCCATGGGATCGTAGGCTACAATAGGGCCATTATCTCCAATTGGAAAGATATTGGTGAGAATGGTAATTGATTTATGAGCATCCAGTTTTCCATTATTAGCGATCTCGAGATATGAGGATTGACTTCCCTTCAACTCTATGGCACTTTTTGGTACGTCTAAAAATCAAGAGAAAAATTTCGTGATAATTCATTCTTTGCGAACAGAAACAAAGACAAGGACAAATAAGGATAAACAAAGAATTCATTGCTATCTAGAAATTGATAACGAATGTATTTGTTTAAATAGGTGAGAGCTTTAAAATGATACATTTGGGCATCACATAATTATGGAAAACACAGCTTACCTCCTGGTCCTTTGGTAACATCAGCATTCTTCATCTCAATATCCTTGGTAATCATATCTTTCAATGTGTTCTCATTCAGGGGGTAAAATCCAACTGGTTTTGGCAGATCTGTTAAAGAAAAAGAGAAAGAAATCAGTCCAGTGTGATATATACATCATATTGGAATTGAATCGCTACATAGAAAGAAATTTATTACTTACGAAAAACAATATGCGCTTGTTTCAAACAAGATCCTTAAGTAGCTGCACTCAGAATTTTCAATATCCAAAATTTACTAAAAATGTACCTTCAACAACTTCTTTGGGTCCAGGTCCTTCATTTGAACCAATCAATCTCCAGGAAAGATGCTTCTTTTTTATTGGTCCTTCGAACGTTCCATCGGGCATTTCAACAGCAACGGAGGCACAGTCACCCAACTTGTCAGCTTTCATATACAACCGGATGTAATAATATTTTTTCGCCACCAAAAAGACTTTATCCGATTTTTGTTCAGGATACCTATGGTAGAAGAGTATTGGTTAGGAGTGATGACGCAGAGGGTATGGCGCGTGTAAGGTTCAATATTTATAAGCTCGAAGCGCTCTTAAGAAAAGCTTTTCGATCGTGTAAAAAAGACAATATCTAAAACAAAAGACATACTATGAAGTATGCTGTTGCAATATCGATGGTTAACATTTCATAAAAACACTAAAAACACTCTTACTTTGTCCATTGATTATGATCGGTCCAACTATCCAAAGAAACAATTTTCTTCAAGCTATCAGAGTTTTCATTGGTGCTTAGCCATAGTTCACCACTACTGTCAGTAGCCATGCAGAAAGTGTATTCGCCTGATGAAGGAGCGTGGAAATAGCCAGAAATCTTCGACCCATAATTATCGTCATAATTGAAAGGAGCATCGAATTTATCGAGAATTTCAGTGGATGAAGGACGATTAGGAAAGCTGGAATCAGATGTTAAATCTTCAATTGAGTAACCAGGTATATTGTACCATACTTCGCGCACAAGACCTGCATGTGGATTGCCTAAAATAGAAAACAGGGGAAACATCATAAATTACAATCATGAATGGGTATTGAAAACACCAATACGCATTAACAGCAAAGGAGTCTAATTCTTCTGGAAGTATTTTTTTATACAAAATGTGCTAATGTATTGTATCAAATGACCCAAGAAAAAGTACTCAGATTTTCGAATATAATGACGTTGTTTTGAGCCTGTTTGCTTTGTTTACATTAAAGATTGAAAATAAATTCCAAATAACTTTACCAGGCAACCTCCATTGCAAGTTTTCTTTATTGATTGGTCGTTGGTATCTGCCCGTTGGAAGTTTGACACCCACACTCAACGAATCAGTGCTGTCCACACCTTTCTGTATGGCTTCCAAATAATAATATTTTCCTGCCACCAAGAAAATCTCTTCCGACGACTGGTTGTCATACCTGAAAAACACGAAAAGGGAAATGTAAATCCCTACCCCAAGGTCAACCTCATCGAGTCAAAGGAAGATCGCCTCGATTAATTTATTTTGGTAAATCCGGGGAAAGCCTATCTAAAGTAAAATTCAAGATGGCAGGGCTTTTATTCAAAGCAAAGAATCGAAAGGAAAAAGCAACAAATAGAATACTTACTTATTCCACACATTATGTTCGGTGGGTTTGTTCAACGTCAATATCTTCTTTTTCGTTTTACCGGTCTCGTCTTTACTCAAGAACAATGCGCATGCGCGAGAACACGACACGTAGAAAGTATTATTCCCTGTTTCTGGCGCGATGAAATATCCTTTGAGTTTGGAACCATAGTTAGATTCAATGTTGAAAGGTGCATCAAAGTTCTCGATGATTTCGATGGTAGTCGGGTTGTTTGGATAGTCAGGGTTATCTTCCAGCTTCTCCAATTCTTCTCCAGGAGTGTTTTTCCAGACTTCTCGAATGATACCTTGGTATGGATTGTCTAAGATGTGAAAGAATTTGTTTAGATCTCAATTAATTCAACTTCTTCATTTTTCAAATTACCATGTATGAAGAATAATGTATTACCAATGTATAAAGATAAAATCTTACTAGAGTTTAGTTCTCTCGATTTATTTAGAAAAGCTTTTTTATTGGAATAGAATGCTTACCAGTGTTTCCAAAGACTTTCTCGGAGTCAGTTCGCGATAAATAACGCCCAAAGATTGCCAATGAGCTAAATCCAAACACCGCCCCTGATTTTTCCGTCCCTGAATTTTTACGTCCAATAGTCAAACGCTTTGGTGTGCTCAGGTCATCTTTAGGTAGTGCTTGCGGCGAGAGGGTGTGTCCACGGAACATACCGTCCACGTATATCCACAAACCTTTGTCTAAACGCCATGTCATTACGACTTCTTGCCAACGAATAGTGTAAATAGGAACGCGGACTTTCCAAATCAAGATGTCCTCGTCCGAAGATCGGATCACTTGAAAGTACATATTATCATTGACCAAATATACGGAAACACCCTTCATTCCGCCATTATGACCACCCGTATCCAAGATATACCGTGGTTCTTTATAATCGCGGTCTCGTTGATCAAATTTGATTTTGAAACTGACGGCGAACCCGTGGCGTGCTTTTTGAACGTTGTATATGACATCAGGGAAATCTTCGAGTTGCAGGTAAGCGTGTGGTTTGACCGAATCTGAAGTGTCGCCATCGATGAAAATTCCTCCATCAATATTGGCTACAGAGATAAATGTCATTATAGTTAATGTAAAAAATACACTTTGAATTAGTTAAAAAATAAACCCCTATTTTGTGACTTTCACTCATTGTTTGAGTTTAAATGTTGCTGCTAGTTGTCACACTATTTTCGTCATACTATTTTCGACTCTGATCTTTCAGTTAAAGGGTCCAGCATCAAAGCTTTTATTCTAGGTTATTACTTAGGCGTAACAACAATTACTTACTGATTGATTTTTCAACCAACTCAGCAGCACCAGGAATCTCAGAATTCTCAATGTCGGTCAAGAAGAATCGTGTATACGCGACCACCGTATCTCCGTACGTAAACGCGTAAGGGACATCTTCAACGGAAAGTTGTTTGAAGAACAAGACAACTGAACCAACTGCCATTCTGAAAATAAAAGAAACGATTTATAAAAATGTTGCTAAGCAACTATGTTCGTCCACGTCCAAAGCTTTACATAACTATTTACTATTTAGAGCTCTTTAAGAATAACCTACAAAACTTTTCAGCGCTTTGCGCGTCGTCAATGTTGTTCTACTGTAAGCTAAAATAGGAAAGGCATTTACATTTGGGATTACATTTCACTACCCCAGCAGACACAACACTTTTTTCAACGTTATTTCGACAACGTCTTTACATCTGATGTTTTAAATGAAAAACGTCTTGTGTCCGCTGGAGCTTTAGCTTACTTAGTGCAAGGAGCGCGGTCATCAATACTTCTTCGACCGATCAACAATTTTGTAGTTGTCACCATCTTGGTGTTGATATCAACTGCTTTTGTGATGTTGGTGTAATCCATGTATGCGCCATTCACATAAACATGCAATCCGGATGGATTCTTCCACGTCAAAACGATATCTTGCCACAATGAGGCTGTCAACTCTGTCTCTAGTTCCCAGGAGCCTCCATCTGTGACCACTTTGTAATGAAGTTTCCCATTCTGGATGTAGATAGCAAACCCACGACCACGTCCAGATGTATCGATAACGTAATGTGCTTTCTTATATCCAAGGACAACGGGGTCAAATTTGACCTTAAACGATAATTTAGTGTGTTTAGATATCAAGGGCAAACAAAGATTTAAAGGTCTACCAATTTAGCTTAACGATCAAAAACATTACAGATGTTAATGTTCAGAATTTAATCTTTAATGATGTTTATTCCAAAATTATTTCTAAACGAAAAGCTAATGGTTTCTGCAAAATCCAACAGTTAACTAGCGAGGCCAATCATCGAGTAAGCTTTCAATGGGAAACCTGTCAGGGGATAACCACGAATTCAAAACCTAGATATTAAAACCTACCTGTAAAGCAACGGAGAATCCTTTGTTGCATTTCTCAGGGTCTCCAATACAATGTCCATGGAAATCACCAGCATCTAAGAAGGAGCGTTCTCCATCCAATAAGACTCCTCCTGGGATCAATTTAACATTTTGTGGTTCGTTGACAGCCAGTGGATGATTACCAGCCATTCCCAGTTTGGAATCTTTCAGAAGTGGCCAAAAGTTGAGTGGAACCACTGCAAATAAAATATTAAGACGTCGTAAAGTAAATTGTTAGGGCATACAGTTACAGCGAAGAAAATACTAAGATATTACCTCTTGAGAAGTGACACATTTTGTTTTTTTCAAAAGAGGTTGGCTTTTTTACAAAAGGCTTTGGGTTTTACAAAAGTGTTCGAGTTTTTTCAAAAGATTTTGGGTTGTCCCTTGTCGGCTTCCATAAATATACCTTACGTATTTCGACCTTAATATAAAATGTACCAGTATTTAAACTATAGTTGAACCCATCTAATTCGAACTCCTATAGATCAAAAACTCATACAATTCGAACAAAATCTTCGGTCCCGTCCGACTTAATCAAACTTAATCACACTCCTATAATTCGGAAACTCATGTAATTCGAACGAAATTCTCGGTCCCTCCCTTGAGAATTCGAATTACATGGGTTCAACTGTAGATAACATTTTTGGTTTCAAAGATATGGACACTTTTCAAAAATGCATCAAAACTGACTTGGTATAGAATGGATTTTCATACCTGGACTCGATTTATCTTTATCATCATAAAGATGACTTGGTGCTGTTGCATCATTGTCCAGTAATCGAGATACTGGTCTTAATATACCATCTTCGTTGTAACCGTCTGTCTTCTCTGGTTTCGGTCCTGGAAAATTATTTAGTGAATGGATAAGTTGAAATCGAACCTAACTATTCTATTGCTGTGTTGTATAGATGTACAAAGTTTAAGACACTCCAACTAATAGCTATCGCAAAAATCTTTAGGGTAACCCCCGGGGTAACCATACAATTTTTGTTTATTGGAGGATTGGCCTAAACGAAAAAAGTAGATATTTTGACAGTTCTTAGGCAGTTCTTTGCGAGTCATTTCATAGATGTGGGCTTTAAAAAATCGGTTTGTTATGCTAGAGGATGCTTTGTCATAGTGGAGTTCAAATGTAAGCGAACTAGGCGACAAGGTTGGGAGAAAAACTATTTGACCAAAATATAATCTAATAAAATCATCAAACGGGCGCTTTCTTCTGAGGGTTTAATTATCAGTTTGAGTCACGAAGGATGACTCAAAATTTATATTTCATTTCAAATAACTGTGTGGCTGTAAATTTTCGTTCAGCGTCACGATTTACACATTGATTAAATCTTTTAATTGAAAGAGCGAGTAATTCAATGTCACTATATCGTGTTTGCATGACGTAAATTTGTTATATCACCAAGGTAACTAAAATTACCATTTTTAAAGTGATGATCGACGAGTTTTGAATGGAAACACGTTAGACAGTAAATGGTGTTGTTTATGGAATTGAAGTAAACAAAAGAACGTCCTGTAGTTAGGAATATTTCATGTAACTGTCTCATCTCCTAATCCTTTTGTTCGAAAAGAGGGATTGACAAAAATCATATTTGTCTCTCCCCCTAGGAGCTAAAAAGAATCATATATTTCGTGGGCTATAGAGAAGATACCCGAGAGTTGTTTCGCGGATAAAAAAGCACGCAGATACTTAGACAAAATCGGGTTAAGAGGCGTGTCATTAGGAAGGGTTGTTTTTTAAGTTAAAAGTCATTGTCAGGGTCCAAATATTTCGCAAATTTATGAAAACGTTCATTTTTTATACTTTCCATTTACCACGGCGGTGTCAATCCTAAAGGTCAATACTCGCAGGGCGGAAGGGAATAGTTTTGCATTCTAAGGATTTTAGGGGATGCAAGATCATGAAAAATTAAATTGCGTATCGAAAGTGAAAGTATGACAAACCTTTCTTTTTGCAAACCACGTTCAGTTTCTCATTACACCGCCCATCATGCCATTTTCCACTTTTACCAACAGAAGCACAGCTATATCCGCCATTGTTAGGAGCATCTTCCGCCCAATTGGTGTATGATGACGTCAACCTGTTGGACCACTGCCAATCACCTTCGTTCTCTCGATCGTTAAATCCAATCCAGTAAGACGTGGACGAATGAAACTAAAAAAAGAAATTGCTAAAATGTTAAATTTCTAGGAAATGAAATCTTCACCTTGTATAAAAACCACCAAGTATAACGGATAACCAATGTGTTTAATGGTGCTTTATCTAATGTGTTGTTTTCATGTAAAACAAAGAATTCTTTGTTT
The DNA here is from genome assembly GCA_032270745.1 of Tiaropsis multicirrata. Classification (NCBI taxonomy): domain Eukaryota; kingdom Metazoa; phylum Cnidaria; class Hydrozoa; order Leptothecata; family Tiaropsidae; genus Tiaropsis; species Tiaropsis multicirrata. The sequence continues at coordinate 14,950 of JAUJPO010041135.1, forward strand.
TTTGAATGCGCATTACTTTACACGCCCAGAAACCATCAGTGAGTTTCGAAATTAAGATGGAACCCATGGAGGAGAGTGTACCGGTTATGTTTTCATAAGGGATCTTTAAAGAGACATTACACAAGAACATAAAAAACTGACAGACTACTGAGAACAGATAAGCTCATCTAAATAAACAGCGTGATGGAGAGATTAAAACATAAACAATGTTAAGTGTACACATTACTGTATCTCGTATAAGACAAATATCCTGTAAGGCCAACATCGACAGAAAAAGAAAATTTAGCGAAACATCAAGACACGCTAAGAGTGAAGAGAGATTTGCAGAGATTAAGAAGCAGAAAATGTATGTTCACTTGTATATAGTTTTGACTGCGATTTCAAGCTTTCTAACGGTTGAAGTTTGGAGTAAAGATTGCAGACTATCAGATGAAAATATCGTAGATGAAGAGCTTTCAACAGCCTTAGAGAAGTGTGATGAAGATACGGAGTTGATTAATTTGAAACGAAATTCACTTCATCTTTTCGATCCTAGTTTGTTTCAACGCTTCCACAAGTTGCAGTTCTTATTCTTGGATGAGAACAATTTACAGACCATTCCTAAGAACATGTCTGAGAATCTATCAAGTTTAAAGCACTTAACATTAACTAAGAACAATATAGAACACATACCACAAAACCTGGATTTACCGAATCTTTCTGATTTGGATTTATCACTGAATAATATAACGTTTTTGGCGCCCAATTCGTTTTCCCAAATGCATGGATTAAAAACTTTAAAGCTGTCCAGGAATAAACTTCACAAAGTATCAATCGATGCTTTCTCAGGTTTGAGGAGTTTACAAAAGCTCTATGTTGAGCATAACGAGATAGATGTGTTGTACGCAGGAGTATTCAACAGTTTGGTGTCGCTACAAAAATTCAACGCAGCGCACAATCATTTACAGCGGATCCGTGGCGGAGTTTTAACCAACTTTCGCTATTTAACCGATATCGTTTTAAAAGACAATCAAATCAACAGTTTGGATGACCGTAGTTTTCAAGGCTTGAAAATTCACGTTTTAGATTTAAGAAATAATCGTTTAACATCCATCCGCAATAATGTGTTTTCAAACCTGATTATCTTTGGCAAAATAAACATGAAAGGAAATCCTTTAGATTGTGATTGTTGGCTCATGAACAGAAACATAATGGACCTCCGGAAGAAAGGTGAGCTGCAAGGAGATTGCACAACACCTTTAAAACTGAAAGGACGAAACATTAGACAATTATCAAAGATACATTTACCAGTATGTAAGACCTACAATTCGTGTCGTAACCATTTGTGTCAAAACGAGGCTACTTGTCTGCATGTAAACGTGACTATGTATAAATGTGAATGTCTTCATGGTTACTATGGTGACAATTGTGAGCATGTGAAGAACGAAAGTGAATATACTCTACTCATTATTTTGAGTGTTTGTTTGGGCATTGTCATAACAATTGGCGTCATTGTGGCGTTGATCGTAAGGGCGCGCAAAAACAGAAATGTTCATGGGCGTTGCATTTCAAAAGAGACTTGTTGTTGTTTCATGATTCTTGGAGTTTTTTTCTTTTTGTTCGCATTATTCGTTGGATTGCGTGTTGCTTGCAAGTTCCATGAATATTGCTAGCTTGTCAAAGTCTATAATTTCTTATTATTTTTAATGTATTTATTTTCCTTGTTGAGTAGGAACTTTCAAACTTTATGTAAATATTAGAATTAATAAATTGTCCAACAAATTTATCTCATAAAAGTCTAATTATTATTAGTTCACGATCATTAAATCCAAAGGATCGTCTGTCAACCAAGCAAAATGTTTAAGCATAAATACTTTTTTTATAAAATCTGTTTGGCGAGTATAACACTATTGGAGTTGCGTGTAACTGCACATTGAGAAAACACCCGGCATATCACCAGATAGACCGACCCCTCCATACGGGGAAAATAGTTCCCAGTGAAAAATTAGCATGGAAATTCGTCCCAACTGTAAAAAAAGGCTCTTCCCTATTGAAAACATCGAAATTATTAAATCTCTGAAAAATCTTTGAGTTTTTTCAAAAGAGTTTGGGTTTTTTCAAAACAGTTTGGGTTTTTCCCCGTTTTTTCAAAAAATTTAGTGTTGTCCCAATATCTCAAGTGAAAAAAGTTCTGATTTTGATATCCCCATTGAATTTTAAGTCTCTTTGATAAAAATCCCGCCACGGTCACTGAGACAGGTGTGTAAAAAGTATCTGTGACTCGAAAATTCAACAAAATCATGTTTGCAGGATTTTATTAATTCCGGATATTATTTTAGCTTAAGCAATTCCTTCACTTCTTACGACGCTGTTAGTTACAATACAGCAAGCAGACACAAAGTTAATCTTTCATTTATGTAATCAAAACAAAGATGATTTCATTTTAGGCCTTCGAATACCTCTATACTAGTATGTGTTGTGGTAAACCACAACAAACCACAAGAAAAGTGGTCGAGTGGAGAGTCCTTGATTTGACAATAGCTTCTAAAATAATTCTAAATTGATTTCGGAAGTATCCGACAGTTGATAAATTGGTGTAAAATTTAATGGATAGTATATGATATGGTTTAGAAGTTGAAAAGGTTTTTTTATCATTTGAGTGTTAATTTCCTTCTATTTTCACCTTTAAAATTAACTTCATAAAGATTGAAGGTTGAAGAAAAACACGATTGGAGGTAACATGTCAATGTAAAACCTGATAAGTACATTAATCATCAAAGTACAAATCGATCTTGGTCTGGTGACCCTACTCTTACTTTCAAAGTAACCCTGATAGATAAAATAGACCATTTCTTATTAATCTTTTTCACAAACCTTTTTTTATAAGAAACTTTTCCGTTAGAGGATGAAAAGAAGCCCTAGTTTGTTTGTGAACGAGGATGAAAAACAGTCTTGCTTTATCTTCTTTTGACTTGTGTATTCAACCGTCACCCTGACCAAACTTACCTGATATATCATGGTTTGTTCATCTTCACTGGCCACACTTGCTAAATGAGCATTATCAGCTTTACATAGTTGTTCAGCTTTCTCCCATGTCGTTTCGTCAGTGAAGAGTTTGTAGCAACCAACCACTGAATTCAACTTCAAACTATTCCATTCTGATGGGCAAGCTATGGATGAAGTCATAAAAATCATTATTATAACATTTGAAAGAAGTTGGTGGAATAAAAAGCTCAGGGAACTTGTTCCTTAGTCTGATAGAACGGGTACTTTCATGGTGAATTAATTGCGAAAAAGATTAAAGCCATTGTACTTTTATATGTGTCGCCAAAAGCTGAATAAGCAAAATGTAAATAAAAGAATCTTTTGTAATG
>JAUJPO010041146.1:0-18294 GCA_032270745.1 Tiaropsis multicirrata
TTGCGAGAATGAATTTTCGTGGTTCTAAATTCTTTCTTTGAATTAATTTTTGCGGTTCGGAAAATTTGAATATTTTTTAACTTTATTCCGAGTTTTTTGAATTTATCACGGCGCTTTTTCTCATAAATTTACTGTATTCTCTTAAAGAATCATCACCATTATAACCTAAAGTTCCACGGTTATATCACTTCAATATCCTTAGGTCATCTTCTCCTTCTCGATCTTTTCGATTAACCGCCGAAAAAACAACCTGCGATCGAATTGCCAGGTAGGGAAGTTTTGAAGACAAGCATTATTTTGGGACACAAAAGAAGCCCCCACCTGCCAAAATAAATGCTCTGATTGATTCGTGAAAATTTTTACCTGCTAATCCTCCCCCCATGTAGAAAATTTTGTTCCATTTTTGTTTAGCGTGGGGTGTGGTGGGGTGGGGCGGCCGCGCCATCAATACGTCATTGGAATATTTCTTTCCCTGATATTATACTCTATAAGCGCTCCAATGACCATTAAAACTTTAATTCTAAATATTTTTTTAACCCGTTTCCACTCGTTTTCTCGTGTTTCCAGTTGTTTTTCATTCGTTTCCACTCGTTTCATTACTCGTTTGCACCTGTTTACACCCGTTTCCAGTGGTTTCCCACCCGTTTCCGGGTATAGTATCTACACCAAATACCAAGCAAGCGCGGGAATGTTTTTCCATAATGGGAGCCAATGTAGCGGAACGAAAAATATTTTATGATGTTCTGACAGTCTGACAGACAGACTTCCCAGACAGACAGTCTGTGATTTTATTTGTCATTTTTGCTCTGCTCTGGCTAGTTCTAGTCTAGTTCTGTAATTGACAGAATTGAGCAAGGCTGACGGAGATAGGCACTTTTAGGGTAAGGAATTTGAAAAACATTCCTGTTGACAAATACAAAAGCGCACTTGACGCACATTTACGTACAATTCCTGACGAACCACAAATCCATGGTTATACTCAGTGAAGGAGGGCAAACTCAAATTCAATCATTGACATGAAAAACTGCTGAGATTCCTTTAATTTCTACAGGAACCAGTCGTGGTGTGGGGATCCTTGCCAGAGCATGAAGCTCGAAGATGAACAAAAGGAACAAAAGTTAGTAATTTGAAATGATAAAGTAAAGATAAAGTTATGGCAAGTGCAAAATGCTAGCCTGGAGACACATGCAATCATTTCTTCTTTTTATATAATGATGGTGAAGAAATACAGCATGGTGAAACCAGTAGCGTGGTGGTTAGCTCAAGGCTGGGGAGGCAAACTGAAAATTTGCGTTAGTAGCGCCCCCTTTATTCTGTATAGGATATTAAATTAATGAATGCAAGCGTTGCGAGCGAAAAAAAGTGCTTATCACGTTGAAAGGGTGCTTCAAAGTGGGATATTCTTTATGAATAGAATTAAGATATTGCAATGCAAGCGAAGCGAGTACAAAAATTTTAGAAAATGGAATAAATCCTACTAATTATAATACAAGCTGGTGTATATATTGCCAACCTTATTTGGTGTTGAGATTAGACACAACAAAAATCAAACAATTAGATGAAAACATTTCAAGTTGACTACTTTTTTAAATGATGATGAAATACTTGAGCGAGTGAAGCGAGCACAAAATTTTTGCAAATACTTTCTCCCGTTGACTGCCCTCTCCTTTTTGGCGCCCCCTTTGAAAAACTTCCGCCACCTTGCTAGGGTGAAACCTCTAGATTTGAATTCCCAATTTGATTATGATTTAATTGACAGTTCATAATATATATCACTCAATGAAGTTCCTCACATTGTTTAACGTAAAAAAAACTAGTCCAAAACGAACTCATTGGTTTATCACCCCTCGTCTTATTCAACATTCAAAATGACCATGTTTTGAGCATAAAAAAACGCAACAATTTTGCTTGATTTGTAGGCAAGATAGGCAAAATGCATGGCGGTTCCATAAAGGCAAAATAGGCAAGATATAGGCAAAAATAACGACTGTAATCTAGCTCTTTGAAATACATTTAGCAAGAGATAATCATTGAAAAGGTAAGTTCATTACTTGATCTTTTGCTTCTGTATATATATACTCAATTTATTTCAAAATCCTGTCAAGGGTTGAAACTTTGCATTACTCTTCCATACTTTTCACACACCTTATTTCCTTTATTTTCCTCATAAAATTCCGGTCATCAGATTGAATCTCCTGTTTACAGATTGAAACATGTAAATCAATTGATAGTCAATATCACTTTGATTTGTTTACTCTTTCAACTTCGATTTATCTCCAACATAACTCATTAACAATCAAATTCTTTATGGCAAGTAATTTAAAAGGTTTCCTTTCAGATTTTAAAGTATATTATGGAAGCAGCAACACAGATGTTGAAACGAGCTGTTGAGCTTGACACATCAAAAAAATATTCTGAATCAAAGGTATGTTACGAGGAAGGTATTGAGATGCTGATAAAATCAATAGCAAAAATGAAAAATGAAAATGCCAAAACAGTGATTCGTCAAAAGATTGAGATCTACATGAAGAGAGCAGAGGAGTTACAAAAATTTGTCAAGCAGTTAAAGAAAGATGGAAAATTCCACGAGAAGATTGAAATTCAACATAATCAAAGAGGATGTAGTTACGGGACCCTATTTGCCAAGTATATTGATAAAGATTTGACAGTTGTTGAGATTAAGGATGCATACATTAGAAGTCACCATCAAATTTTGAATTTATTAAGATTTTGTGAATTATTGTTACGCAAAGCAAAGAACTTGAAGACCATCAATGTAATCACAGGTTTGTAGAACTTTTTTTAGAACTTTTTAGAACTTTATTCATTCAACCACAATTAGAATGCACAATTAGATGTAAATGTAGATGTATGCCCTCTCTGATGTTTCAGAATGGGTCCTACCCACTAGGAATAGGAATCTCAGTGCAGTCAGACATTGCAACCCTATGGTTGCGACCCGTAGAACCATGGCGTATGCCCTATGAATTATGGCTTGTGGCAGAATGTGTCTATAAGTGTAAAAACGTAAGCATTGAAATTCGTCCACCATGTGAAAATAAAAGAAGCATCAACAAACTTTAATGTTGTTAGTTGCCAATTTTTTGTTGATTTTGATTTTAAAGATTTAAATTCACATTTCAATTTAGGTCGTGATGAAACCCAACCAGAAGAACAATGCCAAAAATTAAAGAATTTGGCTATAAGTCTGGAATCATACCAAGTGACATTATCAATAAGATATGAGAACACATTGCACGATAGAGAAATAATTTTTGATAATGGTTGGATCATTAAGATTGGTAGGGGTTTAGATTACTTCAAGAAGCCAAACGGACCTTTTTCAGTTGGATTTTGTGATATGGACTTGAGACAGTGTCATAAAACTACAATTGACATCTATGATGCCAGATAAAACATCTGTTTGGTAGAAAGGTTGAATTTTAAGGCTGATTTTTTATGAAATTATCAAAGTTTAGAATTTACATGCAATCAATATCATTAGCTTGACTTTTACATACCAGCACCTTACCATATTTAGAGCTACACATCAATATTTTATTATTTTTTCTCATCAATTGTATTAATTATATAATTTTCTTTATTCTTTACGCACCATTATTTATTTAAAAAGTTATTTGTTATTTATATTGGTTTCTATTTCATCATACATGGTTAGAAATTTCATTTTTAAGTGCTACCTTTTTGTTTTAGTACATTTTCTGTAATGGATTTTTTAACTTGAAATTTTTGGGTGAATATGATTAAGAATTTTTTGAATTATTCCCAAATAGAATATTGGATGTTGAAACCAAATTTCTAACCTTTATTTTAGACAACAATATATACAAGAACAAATTGAATAAAAAAACTACCATGAAATCTTACATACAACTATCATAATGTAGTCCTTCTAAAAATAATTGTTAGCTAAATTTGAAAGCTAGCCTGTTGCTGTCATGGAAGAGTTGTTTGGTGAACTAGGTACTAAGTTTTACAGCTTTGATTCAACATTCTGTAAACATAATACTGGGACAGCACCATATGCCAAACAAAATCTGATATTTACTACTAGAGGAAGGTTTAACTTAAATAAAACTTCAACTTAGAACAGGAGTTAGCAAATTTTTAAATAGCACCTAAGTCCACTATTAAAGCTCATGTTAGCATCATGTTACCCAAAACTTCCAAAGTGGAGCCACAATCTTTAATTTTTTATGTCCAAAGACACTGATCCAGTACATTTTTGCTTTTTAATGAATTAGTTGCAAGTATAGATCTGTTATAAATGCATAGTTAATCTTCGAACTTGATTTTCTTTTTTTTGTAGAGTCTCTTTCAAATTCAATTTCGAACTGGTCTGGATTGATTGACGATGACAACAAGGTCGAAAGTTTTATCTTAAAGGTATAGAGTAAACAAGCTGACAATTTACGATGTTACTATTACTGAGTGTAGTTTTTCTTACACCTGATTTGTAGCTCAACTGGAGTGAATATCCATTTGTTTTTTTAAATCCCAGATCGTAACCAGATAAAATTGATAATTGCGTTTTGATGCAGTTTTATTTATTATTTCTTAGATATGCCAACTTGTAGATTTTATCAATGAAGAAGAACAGCCTGCCGAAAAGTTGAAGGTGTCTATTCTCAATGTTTAATAATTTTAAAAATTCTTGATTTCCTGATTTTCATTGTAATGGAATGTGAATTTGGTCAGCCAAAGCATTATTCATTCCCCTATTATTCAGAAGACGGAGCATAAGATGACAAAAAAATGTTTCCTCAGTATCCTGTCAGATTTTTTGGGGAAATGGTTTTGTTGCAAATTGTTTTTTTTATGATCCATCAACATGTCTAAGGGATCTTCTCAAAAATAAATTTGGCTCCAGAGCCAAATTTAGTTGATTTATCTAACTAGCAGCCGAATTGATCCACTTCGTGAGCCAAATTGCTTCGCTTAGCTAGCCGAATTGATTTACCTCGAGAGCTGAATTAATTCGCTTAGCTAGAGCCAAATTGATTTACTTTTTGGGCCGAATTAGCCGACTTAGCGAAGTCATCTTTGCAGAAATGTGCTGAAAACTTATGCTTTCATTTATACTACTGTTCAAAAGGAGATAAAGCAAAAAAAAAAAAAGTTTACATGGGAGATTCAGACTTTTTCTGGAAATACCCATTTTCACAGGCTGTTAAAAAGTAAAAGCCATTTTTCAAAGTAGACCCTATTTTGTCCTTTATTATCTATTTCTGTCATAAAGTTTCTTTACAGTTCATGTGAATTGTTGCAGAGATGTTTTGGTTTGTTTCATTCTGATGCATGGACCATTGAAACCATCAACCAATCTTTGTCGTTCTTTCTATATATCTTCAAGTTCTGTCAGGTTTGACTTTTTGATAGAATGTATAATTTTTGTTGCTCAACTCGAGCTGTTTGAAATTTGAAAAAAGATTGTCTTTGTTTTACACTTTTTAAACGAAATAAAGGTTGGGAAGATATTTTACAAAAATAACTATTTCTGAAATATGAATTTGCTGTTTACACTCCCAATATCTTCCCAATTACAATATTCTAACCCCTAGCAATAATAGTCTAGTGGTTAGAGTGTTCACTTCCCATTTGCATGGTTGTGGTTTCAACCCCCAGCCAGGTCAGACCAAAGACCTGAAAACTGGTACTCGGCTGCTGTCCTGCTTGGCACTAATCCATTTCTTTTGCATTTCTTTTCAGATTCCTTCATAAAATAATATACTTGTGATGTTTTTATCAGTGTTTTTTTATATACTTTTCATTGAATTTTTATTTAGAATTGCAAACACAACACAACACTGAATTCGGTTGCAGAAGATCTATCAAATCTTTTCCAAGTTGCTTACAAGTATCTCAAGGTTTGAATGTAACAATTTATTCTAAAATTCTGTCTATTGGGAATTGTACATAATAATATACAGCAAAGAAATAGTCAATTGCATTTTTAGTTCTAAAAACTGACATTTTCACCATTAGGACTTTTTGGCGATAGTTCATCAACAAATTAGTTTGAATCAAAATTGTCCGTAAAATTAATTTTTGACGTTATAAGTTTTAAGGGTTTATTTGTTTTGATTCAATAATTTGAGTTTTGTCAAATTACCAGCTACTTTTTTATTGCATGAAGATTTTACAAGCATTTTAATTTTGCAGTTTTTTTGCCAAAAATTGCATTTTGTGGCATTTTAATTTAGCGGTCAAAGCCGACAATTTAAGTTCACAGTATCCAAGAAAAAAAGTGTATTTTATAGACATAATTTTTATAGAAATAATAATTTATATACATAATGTCAATATACTAAACAAAAATCGCACGGAGGCAGTCCCGGCACGCCAAAAATTTAACAAATATTTTTCCGTATAAAATGTCCTAAGTTTAATTTTTTTTTTTTTTAATAAATTAATTCAAATAGAACATAACTGTTCACAGTCGCTTGAACTTTTGGAGAGGGAAGAAAGGTTATCTTTGCTCCATGGAGTTCGACTGCCCCGGAGGCACAAGAGAACTGAACTCAAAAGAGAAAAGACCACCTTTCTTCTTACCCAAGTTGTTGTGACCGACAAAGGTTCATCTCGTTTTTCTGATAAAAGTTCACAGAGTCTTTTATAGAAGCACTTAGTCTCTCTTCCCATACCGCCCATAGCTGTAAAAAAGTGTATTTTATTGCGTTTTTAATGTATTTTAATTCCACAGAATTTAAATTTCTCGGTCGAGCTGCAAATACATTTTTGCGGCATTTTAATTTTAGTTTTTCGGACTTGACTGAAAACCCGCAAAATTTTCATGCAATAAAGTACTAGGTTGATCAAAATAATCACTATCTTCTTTGCTGTTTCAATTTTCAGTTAGTGACAGTGAAATTAGACAATATTTCAGAATCTCATTGGGATGAGGAGAGAAAATATTTAAATCAAGGTAAGTCATTTTGAAAGAAATGTAACTTTCGACTATTTTTCAACTATTTTTCTACCATTTTTCAACCATTTTTCAACATTATATTATACCTAAAGGGATTAATTTTTGCAATTTTCACAAATTTTGGCCTTTTTCACAAAATTTAAAATCCGGAATTTTTGATTTGATGCTTTTTGCCTAAAACCCTTATAAGAACGAAAGTTAGGTTACAAACAGGCAAGTTCGCAAAATTAAATCCTCGCAAAATCTTTAAAAAATTTCCAATTCGTTGAAATAAATCCACACAAAAATTAATCACATTATATACTTCAATAGTTTCTACAGTAATATTTCAAACAAGTCTTCCAATTGTTTTGATTCTGTCAGCTTTTCTTCATTTTCACTCTGACTTTTATTATTCTTTTTCTTTTTATTTGCTATTTGTTCTTCGATAATTACAGGCGATCTCTTTCTACTTAAAAACTGTTTGTACTGTTTAAATACCTTCGATGTTGAATTTTTTATCATATCTAGCATTCAAACAATTAGTGGATTGTTCATTAGTATTACGTCATCTTGATATCATGGCTTGTGTTCCAATGTGGAAGCAGATGAAAAAGTAATAATTTTTTCTATACGTTATGTTGTTCTGATTCAATCTTTCAATATGTCAAAAACGGTCTTATTTTTGGATAAATTTTATGATCTCGCACCTTTTATGTTCAGTCAGCAAAATTGTATAGGCCTTATACAAGGAAAAGATCGATTAATTGCATCTCCATTGTCTTTCTAATTTATTTTAGGATGATAACAGAACAACCTTGTAATGACATTGATGACGAGAACTTGTTTATTGTGGCATCTTTCTTTGATTCTTTTGTTTTGTCCACACATGCAATGGAGCAGTGGAATGATGCATCCCAACAGGTTTGTTCTTGGAAAAATTGGAAGCTTTTTGAATAAAAGATCTACGAGGAGTAAAGAGTGCTCTATATACACTGAAGATATGTAATATCAGTCATTTTAACCCTTTCCACGCAGAATACGTATTGGTTGTGAATAAATTATATTTTATTTGCTTTTGCATGGAAAGGACGATTTAATCAAGCACCAGCAGTGTGCGACAATGTGTTCGCAGCTAATTCATTATAATTCTCTTTTGTTAATTATTAATACACTCTTAGTTAAAATTGTTTTAAAATTTTTGATAGGACTGACTCATGGCGTTCTAAATTTGAGAATTTTTGGAACGCTTTGGATTGACTCAATTATTATGTTCACTACATTGATGCATAATCATTTAACCAAGAAATTGATATATACTTTATATGAAACAATCACACGCAATCATGACTTTGTAAATTTAATCTTTCTTTTGTTGCGTTATTACCAGGGTGATATGGAAACTACAAGAAGATCAGAAAAAGTTGCAAAATTTATGTTGAGTTTGAATATGCAAATAATAGTAGTGAGTCTGTTATTATGGAATCTAATGGATGATTTGTTTTTTGATTTCGTAAAGAAGATCCCCTCAGTTTCGGCTTCTTCAGCCAAAATAAACCTAAATTCTATATTACCACCTACTGCGAAGTTATATTTTGTGATTTGATTTGTGAAATCATCTGTTTACCTTGCAAAAATCCCTTCTTTAAATATTTCATTTAGGTAATTAATGCTGATTGGAATGAGAACATATTATAAGCAATTAAAATATATGAAACTTTAGGACTTTCATTTTAGGCGTACAAGGAGAAAGCAGGTCTTGATGATTGCAACAAAGTCTTGAATCTAGTAACGGCACTTGAAAGGTTGGTTTTGTTTGTATTTTTTATTGCATTGCATTCGTTGAGAAAGATGATCAAGGTACCAAAGTTATTAGAGATCGAACTCGACATTGCCTTTCATTAATTGTATTTATTCTTATTAGTATTACCTTTGCTTTCTACTCAAAATTATATGTTAAAAATTGAATTCTGTTCTTAAGTCTTTTAACAGTGCTCGATGCGGTGCAGAGCAATATCATATCATTCCGAACAGAAAAGACTGGACTCTTTTTTCAAAATCAAAGATATATTTCAATATTTTTTTCTTTTTTTTCAATCACTTTGATTTTGAATAAAGAATCCAGTCTTTTCTGTTCTGAATGTATATCAATTTGTAAGCTTAATTGATTGGGAATTAAGGTGAAACTTCAAAATGACTTCAAATGATATCAGTGTGTACTGTAAAAGCACCAACAACGAGGTCTTATAATTGTATTGATTTTTTTTTGACAAATTATTTTGACTATTTCAGTTTACTGTCATTGATTAAAAGATGCCTCTACTATTGTAAAGTTAATAAGACTGTCTTAATTAATCCACAATTCTTTTTCAGTTTAGGTTTTCAAGCAAAACAAAAGTCATCTAACGAGGGCTTTCCAAATAATGAATTTATCAAATCTGTACAAAATTTCACCCTAATAGTAAGATGTATTCTTGAAATAGCAGCTTATGGATTATAACCTTTGAGTTTTGTTCCTCCACTCTACCTTAAAAGGCATATGTACAAAGCGTAGAAAACATCATTTTAACAAATAACTGATTTACAGTAGTAGCAAATAACAAATAAATAAACTAACAAGCTTTGTCAGATGAAAATGTTTTTTGATAAATTTAGAATAAGACTACTTTCTTTAAAGAAACAATTCTTTCTTAAACTTCAGGTCAAGCCGTTCATAAGTGAATTCATTCAAATGCACGACGCTTCATCTTCTTTCAACTACAGTATGTATATTTGACTCGTTTTACCCAGTTACTGGGGGTGTTGCTCAGTTCAACATAAACAAAAACTGATCCGCTGACCCTGCAGCAAGGCGTCTAAACTTTCTAGATAGACCAAACTAGCCAATAGTCAATGTAGTAACATGAATTCAGACCAATTGATCATAATTTTTCATCATCTCGAATAACTTATTTTGTCTTTTCTATTTTATCAAGGACTTATGGACAATTGTAAAAACACTTCTGGAAGCGTTATATTTAAAATCACGTCTGAAATTCTTCACGCCCTTGCATCTTGTGACAACCCTCTTGTTGTAAAGGTGTGGATAGTTGGTGGTGGCAGAATAATTTCTTCTATTTTGGAGATGGTTATAAGAAGACTGCTTGTGCATCGAGAAAATGATACACTTAATTGTAACAACAGTGGTTGGTATGAAGAACTGTTAGTCAACACTTGTTTCTTTGTTGCAATACTGCCTGGTGATTGTTTCAACTTGGTGGTTAGTTCATAATGTGTTAAATGCTATCATCCAATTATTATTAGAAAGTCCATTGAAACAATCAAAACGTGCATTGCGGTATTGGATAATATCCAAAGGTTCCTTCTACTTTGTTTACCATTCCATTTCTGAGATCGTGGAAATGCATTGTAAGGTTATAAAATAAGGACAGAGTTTATTTACTTTAAGAGGGGTTTTTCACCGATTTTCCATCCACTGCAATGTAAGGGTGTGACTTTGAAAGACAATTTTTGGACCGATTTGACACAATTTAGAAAAGATAGTAAAGTAGTAGATTTTGTGATCACAAAACTGCGAGAAATCATATTTAGTATTACAGTATGAAAAAACAGTATATTTAAAAAAAAATCTAAATTTGTCGGGCATGAATTCATTTCTAACGCTATAAAAGCACGATGAATATCCCTTCATAGGAAGATACGCTACTGGGCAATCTGTTGGAAAACCAGTCGTCCTTGGCTGCGTTGTTCGTATCCGATGTTTGGTGCTTTGTTGCTCGGTGGGTAATTCAATGTGTTTCTTTATACAGTATACTCGCAATTGGTTAAAGCCCGGTTCGGAAATTTTTAATATGCTTATAAGAAAACGTGTCATTTTTAACTGCGAGGTTAAAAATCATTACTTGTTTTTTTTAAGGAAGAATCGTTTTGTTGCAGCTTCAAGCTAAAGAATCTGATTATTTAAAATCTGTTAATCAAACTTTTTATGTTTTTAGATGGGGCTCGGAGGATCTTTGTTGGCAACACTTTCAATATCTTGGTCGATTGGTAACAGTTTATGAATTTTTTATACCGGGTGTCCCACGAAAAAGTTTCGGTGTTTTGCGGCCTCCTGGAGCTGAAAGAATTGCTTTTTGATTACTATTTCTATTTCATTAGAGAGAGGAAAGTCTAACTTAAACTTTGAGGTATAACTTTTTAAATTAGCTTCAGTATTCAAAGGTATAAGCTTTTTAAGAAAATAATCATAGTTCGAAAAGTGTAAAAATACGTCTAAAAAGGGGTATCAAATTGGGCATGTTTTGATGTTTTTACAGATTATTTTTTTGGAAAATTGCCAAAAATTGCCAAAAATTGCCGCATTTTTTCTACATTTGAGGTTTACATATGATTTTACTTCATCTTGGTTGCTTAAACTAAAATGTGGACTAATTTTCTCCTTAACCTTAAGTTTGAATTGGACTATACTTGTGCAATTTTTTGTGGGCAAGTAAGTATCAGGCTTACTGATTGATTCATGGAGATGGAGCGAGTGCACATTGAATGTACATTTTGCAGACCAAAAATACTCTAAAAAGGTTAAAGTTTGTTATTATGGATCCAATTTTGAGGTTTACACTTGTAAGCGGACCAATAAATAAGCCTTGATGATTAAAATGATGTTTTGAAGCATGTCAACCTCAAATATCGCTCTTTTAATGACTTCTGTATGAAGCATAATTATTCATTACTCTATCATAAACAACTCCTTTGCAATCAATTAACGTTTGATGATGCCGTTTTGAAGATAACAAAAGCAGTTTTAGCGTCAATTTGTCAACCTCAAAATTGGCTCAAATAGCAGAAAATTTGCCTTTGAAGGATCATAGGACATACTCATTTTTTGGTCTGTAAACCTCAAAAATGGCTCCAATGACTAAATTAATGATATATTCGGTCCAGCTCACTATTGCCGATAGCTTCCTGGAATTTGGGATGAAATGACCAATTCTTAAGAAAGATATAAACAATACTTAAAATTTTGCCTTATTTTGATCAAATAAAATGTCACACTATTTTTGACCAGCATCCATATCAACCTCAAAAATGGGTTAAAATAGGTGTGATAGGCGAGGGTAATGATAAAAAAATTATGGGGATCGACTATTTAATCATTAGGGAACAAAATAAGGCAGAAACATTGAGGTTAATATTTTAGCTTGAGGTTATCTAATAAAAATGTTGTTTCTGTGAGGTTTTAATTTTGATACCAAGTCAAATTTTGGATGCATAACAAACAGTTAGTCTATCACTAACATATTTGTGCTAAAAAAAATTAATTTGGTTTCAAAAATGAGGTTAATTATTAACTATTTCTTACAGAACATAGCGGAACATTCTCAATGAAAATCAATGAAAAATCAATGAAAATATATGTAGTTTAACATCATTTTTCAAACCTTTTAAATTGTTGTTAGTTTTAGTGTATGTAGAATGATATTTTTACAGAACACTTTGTTCTAAATTTATTAAAACGGTTCAAATTCTTCAAAACAGCATATTTTCAAATTTTTGTTGCTTTGATCATTAACCTCAATTTTTTAACCCTAAATAGGGCTGGAATATCATGTTTTTTGAATATCACTGAATCCTGGTTCGTATCACCTTTATGTTTTTGACCCGTACATTTTCATAAACCCCAGCAAAAGCTAGGGTTAAAAATGTGAGGTAATAATGATATCAGTTAGTAAAACCTTTACTTTAACCTCGAAATTTTAACACTGAGAAATTTCCAATCTTTTTTTTGACGAACATAATGATTTGAGGCCTTTTCGACCAATTCCAAAAGAAAAAAGAAAAATTCTAATATTGGTATCTTAATTTTGAGGTTAACCCCTAATGCTTAACCTTTTTTTAAATATTTTTGTAATTTTGGATTTGAGCTTTGAAGATTGATGCTCAATACTCTCAAATTTTCAACCTTTTTAGTTAAGAATCAACTTATGGCCCTTATTCTAGAATTTCAATTTTTGTTTAAAAAAAACGAACTTTTTCTTTTAGGCGATTTTTATTTGAGATTATCCTTATTTTCGCGGATGCTCCTTTCCGGATTTTTGCGAGGACCTATTTTCGCGGATAGGGCCAAAGATTTTCCCATTAAAGTAGATCTTTTGTGATCTCGTTGTTAATAATAGGGAGTAAAAAATGGCCTCAAATTGCATTTTTTAGGATTTTGAACTTTATAAGTTTTCATTATTTCTTATAGCTGCTACATTATGATAGCTCGTCACATATCGTTCAACACACAAGAATATCTTCTTTGTTTAAAAGAATTTTTTGGTTTCTACCTTCTACCATACACGTGAGTGTTGATTCCTAACTAAGGATTTTTTTTATATCGAAAAAAGTTCTCGAAAAAGTATGCCTTAATGTAATGGGAGAAGTAGTCGTAGTAGAAATGATAAGAATTGATCAACTGCTCGACGTTTCTTAACTCCTGTGAAATAAAAGATTTCTTTTATATACTGAGCTTTGTAAAAGTAAAGCGCATTGTTGACAGTTTCCCTTTTTTCGTCAAATTTAAGTCAAAAATCCCAACGGTGTTTCGTCCATCAAAAGAAACTATCGCTCTCTGGTCTGCAATTTGTCCATGGAACTTTGACGAGTGTTTTCAGAAAGAATTGGCCACACAGATTTGTCATTGTTTTCTCGATGCCATGGCAACTGAGGAAGATGAACAATTTAATGACCAAACCGCTGTAAGTGAACAATCAGTCTAGCTGAAAATAATAGTTTCCCCCAAAATTCACTTCCATTCTCGAAGTGGTTGTTATGTGACCCGAACTGTCACTTGGGGTAATTAGCGACGCGAGAGGTGACCTTGCTACGGTGGTCGATTTGGGTGTGGCTGGAACCTACAACCTTCCGAGTTGGAAACCAGCGCCCTACCACTTCGACCACCGCTTCCCTTATAATTATATGTTATAAAATTGATGTGCCAAAAATACAGATTTAGTTATAAGTAGGTAGGCTCTTTTTTACCTATTTTGAACTATCTTAAGATAATAAGTTTTTGCGGCATAAATTTTCGCGGTTTTGGGTGTCAACCGCGTAATTAAATTCCGCGAAACACGAATATTCTCACAATTAAAAAAATCACCCCTAAATTGGTCTTTTTAGGGCAAAATAGAAATTAAATTCCGCGAAACTCGCGAATTTTGAGCCTTAAACTGCGAAATTAAATGTCACGAAAATTTCTGCCCGCGAAAATTTCTTCCCTTAAGGTAACCCCTTAACTTTCCAATCATTTTAAACCGTTCGTAGTATTTTGATAATATCCTGCCAAAATGTTCAAGAAACATTTATCCTTTTCACAAGTTGGTCTTGTAAGAAAATTCAGTTGTTCCCAAAGATAGTGCCAGTTCTACCCTTTATCACAAGTAAAAGTAACGTCAAAATTTGTTTTATTCTAAAATAACTAACTAAAAACTTGTACCACTTTTCGACGTTTTTTATTTAAACGGGGCGGGGGTCAGAAATAGGACTGAGGTCTCGGCGCTCCTAGTATGCTCTAGTTGATTAGGTAAGATCTGTAATATAAACGGAGTCCATTGTTATACAAACAGGTTGTCGCGATAAACAGTATGGTAATTTTGACGTCAGACGAAAGATTCAAAACCATCATTGAGGATGAAATGAAGGAGAGAATACTCAATCCTGTGCTCGGTTTTTGGAATGGTTTCGAGCACGAGAAAGGAGACATCGAAATAGTATGTATATTGTAAGAGATGACGTTCTTGCTTGCTCATAATATTATTCTTAATCTTTCGTATTTGACTCAAACTCTTTGTTTACTTTCGATTTCAAACCTTTTATACCGTACACTCTTGTGTGTTTACTTAATCAATGGCGGTGTAAGGTACTCCGCAAGAAATGTGGTAAAATGAAATATAGTCTTTAATTAATATAGTGAAAAAGGGTGATTTTTGTCATTTTCCTTCCGAAAAAGAATACTTTTAAGCACTTTTAACGAAAATGTTTAAATAGAGGTCATGTTATAATAATGTGAGTGAATAAGAGGGGAATGGATACTAAAATATGATAAATTAGAATTTTGTACCCACTTTACAATTAGGCACGCAAGACATACCTTGAACGGGATAATTTCGTCGGGGAAAAGTGACGAGTTTTTTGGGAAGTGACGAAAATTTTGCCCGACAAAAATTTGCCCAACGAAGTATTCCTCTCCAAGGTATAACATTTCTTCTAGATTGAAGGGACCAAGGGTCATTAAGTTATTTTTCCATAACTTTGTTTTCATAGAGCGAAAAACTTGTTGTCAGTATGCTGCATCTGATCATGAATCTATTCTCCAATTTGGACCAACAAACCTTTATTCAGGTATATTTTGTGATTTCGCGCTAATCTTTAGGACAATTCGAATTAATTTTCGCATTTCATAGTGTCCCGGGAATAGATTTTAAAGCCAAAGGGAGGGGTGGGGAAGAAATTATTTGAAGCCAGGATGGGGAATAAACGAGTAGGGGAAATAGAAAATTTTGATTTAAGGGGGGGGGGGGCAAGACCTTCAAGCACACTATGCATTTCCATTTTCACATCTTAAGCTTTGAACTTATCCCTAGGGATTACGGATGAACGATATTTTGTGCCTTCGGAGGGTTAGTGTCTTCGGAGGGTTGATGCTTTTAGAAGTTTGATGTCTTCGGAGGGTTGATGCCCTCGGAGGGTTAATATCTTCAGAGAGTCGATGTCTTCGGAGGGTTAATGCCTTCAGAGGGTTGATGCCTTCGGAGGGTTGATGTCTTTAGAGGGTTATTGTCTTCAGAGGGTTGATCCCTTCGAAGGGTTGATGCCTTCAGAGGGTTAATGTCTTCGGAGCGTTGATGTCTTCGGAGGGTTGATGTCTTCAGAGAGTCGATGTCTTCAGAGGGTTAATGCCTTCAGAGGGTTGATGCCTTCAGAGGGTTGATGCCTTCGTAGGGTTGATGCCTTCAGAGGGTTGATACCTTCAGAGGGTTGATGTCTTCAGAGGGTTGATGCCTTCGGAGGGTTGATGTCTTCGGAGGGTTGATGTCTTCAGAGAGTCGATGTCTTCGGAGGGTTAATGCCTTCAGAGGTTTGATGCCTTCGTAGGGTTGATGCCTTCGTAGGGTTGATGTCTTCAGAGGGTTGATGTGTTTGGAGGGTTGATGTGTTTGGAGGGTTGATGTGTTTGGAGGGTTGATGTCTTCAGAGGATTGATGCCTTCAGAGGGTTGATGCCTTCGGAGGGTTGATGTCTTCAGAGGGTTGATGTCTTCGGAGGGTTGATGCCTTCAGAGGGTTGATGTCTTCGGAAGGTTGATGTCTTCAGAGGGTTGATGCCTTCAGAGGGTTGATGTCTTCAGAGGGTTGATGTCTTCGGAGGGTTGATGTCTTCGGGGGGTTGATGTCTTCAGAGAGTCGATGTCTTCGGAGGGTTAATGCCTTCAGAGGGTTGATGCCTTCGTAGGGTTGATGCCTTCGTAGGGTTGATGTCTTCATAAAGTTGATGTGTGCGGAGGGTTGATGTGTTCGGAGGGTTGATGTCTTCAGAGGGTTGATGTCTTCGGAGGGTTGATGTCTTCGGGGGGTTGATGTCTTCAGAGGGTTGATGCTTTCAGAGGGTTAATGTCTTCGGAGGGTTGATGTGTTCGGAGGGTTGATGTGTTTGGAGGGTTGATGCCTTCAGAGGGTTGATGCCTTCGGAGGGTTGATGTCTTCAGAGGTTTGATGCCTTCGGAGGGTTGATGTCTTCGGAAGGTTGATGTCTTCGGAGGGTTGATGCTTTCAGAGGGTTAATGTCTTCGGAGGGTTGATGTGTTCGGAGGGTTGATGTGTTCGGAGGGTTGATGTCTTCAGAGGGTTGATGCCTTCGTAGGGTTGATGCCTTCAGAGGTTTGATGTCTTCAGAGGGTTGATGTCTTCAGTGAGTTTTTGGTTTTCTGACACCTTATATACACCCCATGATCTTTATGTTCCTTCGCTTTACATACAACCTCGTTCCCAGGGCATTCTTTGCGCGATTCAACGTTTTTGGTATGGCGCGTCAAAGAAAACCCTGGAATCTATTTATCAAGTCATATCAAAAGGTGCGCAATGAGCCCTGGGAACGAGGTTGTTTTACATCGTTTTTTAGTTGGAAAGTTAAACTGGTCGTCTGGCATAGTAACTAATAATTGCTGCAATTTATAATGATAGCCTTTCTGTTTGTAGATGCTGTCCTGTATTTCCAAAGTGGTTGTATCAATGGATAGCGAAGCAGTGCAATTGCAATGTTGTAGAATGCTGGCTATGCTGAAAAATGTCAATTTTCCTAGTAAAATCAAGGTATTTGTTCTGGTATTCTTGTTTACCTTTTACATGGTGATAACGCTTGATACAACGTTAAGTTTTAATTTTGCAAGCAGTTGCAAGTTCATAACTTTTTAACTACTGGGCCAACTTAAAACTTTCAATCAAGATCTTTTTCGGTGAGTCACCCGGTATACCTTATCGGACAAAAATATGTCGGACTAAATTTTCGTCGGATTGAATTATTCGTCGGACATAATTTTCGTCACCCACAAATATTTTCGTCGCTTTTGTCCAAAAAGACACAAATTTTAGCCTTAACCCTTTCCGTGCCGAGCCCGGAATGAAAATGTTACAAAGAGCTAGGACAAACTTTAAACGTCAATATCTCCTGAACCAAAAAGAGGTTGGTTTATAGCTTATTAGATAGCTGAGAGTCTCCTCTTTCTTTTTATGCCCTTTCAGGGCCGCCTGTTTTAGGCAGGGTCGCGTGGCGGAGGGCGTTCCTTTCTAACAAAGTCAGGCCGCAGGCTTCGGCCCTGACTAACTTGACGGCGAACTGCTTTTTTTCAATTCTATTAGCTAGAGGACAGAATCTAGTGTAACTGAATCAAGTTTTTTGTACTATCGTTCACTCAATGTCAGAATATGACCAAAACACGGTCAAAATCTCAAAAAAGGGCAAATTTCGAAATCTTTTGTATTGCAGCTGAATGCGCATTTTATTTCCGTCAACTCAGGCCAAAAATCAAGATTATAAGTTGAAAATAGAAAAGGCAGGAGGGCTA
This sequence comes from Tiaropsis multicirrata, assembly GCA_032270745.1. Classification (NCBI taxonomy): domain Eukaryota; kingdom Metazoa; phylum Cnidaria; class Hydrozoa; order Leptothecata; family Tiaropsidae; genus Tiaropsis; species Tiaropsis multicirrata. The sequence continues at coordinate 18,027 of JAUJPO010041146.1, forward strand.
TCCCATGTCGGCTATAGCCGACACGCCACTTTTATTTTGGACTTTTTTTTCGTCGAACTAAATTATTCGTCGGACAAAATCTTTGTCACCTCCAAAAATTTCGTCACTTTTGTCCGACATTTTTTTGTCCGATAAAAAGGTAGTTTTGAAATCTACAAAATAATGTATAGATCAATCCCTTTTAATGGGTGTTATTGTCAACTTGAAAAATATAAGCAATCTGATTGGCTAAGAGAGAAGCCATAAATCCGATATTTCATATTTTTAC